>CAIGQV010019029.1:9938844-9951430 GCA_903798115.1 Danio jaintianensis | reverse complement strand
AGATAGATAGATAGATAGATAGATAGATAGATAGATAGATAGATAGATAGATAGATAGATAGATGTCAAACAACTACACATTGCTATACAAAATACCTGTGTAAAACAGCAAAGCACATAGACAGAATACACTACATGAATGTTTATCACCCTGTTTATGTGTTTTCCCCACCTTGCTATTTATGTTTCACCTTGCTACCCATGGCTTCTCTCCTTTTGATGCCTCTATTACCAACGCCAACATTAGAATTAGGTATGCAAAGGTGAATATGCTAATTAGCCGGGGAGGGGGGTAAAATACTGCAGCACCAAGGACAGCGCTCAGCCGGTGACCCAACAGAACACATATAAGTGGAACTGAATGTTTTTTAACCAGCACACGACTAACTTTATCGACTTATAGCTACAGAATCAGGCTAATTTGTTGTCTTAGGTTTCCAACAACATCTAGCATCAGATGTCTTCTTAATCTTCATTCAACCTGTATGCATGCTAAATATTAACATAAGCTCTGCATTTTGGCGTTGGACGCGGTGTTTGATCTCCGTCAGGACTTGTTTTCCTGCTCTGCTCTGTCGCACTGGTGTTTAGCCTGCATAGTCATACACATCCCGGGCACTGATTTGTATGACCTCCAAACCAACGCGTCATTTTATGCACATATTTACGCATTAATAAGCTACTAGAACGATTCACACGCGATTTGCAATAGTACATGTCGGGTTTTTTTTATACGTGCATTGATGTTTAAACCATGGTTTAAGGAATCTTTGACTTACCTCCGTGCTCTCCGCCTCCGCCATCTTTCTCCGCAGGAGCAGACACCGCGATGAGTGCCTCAGTCCCATACGAGCCAACGGGATCCGGATTAACTCGATGAGGGCAAGTGTTCTCGCTAAATCTACAAGAAAAGTTTCAAAACGCGCTGCAATAGGCAATACTCGGTGTGCGCTTTGAAACGAGCCATTTGTTAATTTGCAAGGCTGCGTTTAATAAACAGTAAATGCCTAAAAAGAGACTAATAGGGAAATTGTCATAAAGACTTAGTAGATAGTCCTCTAACTTCATGATTCCTAATCCTATACTGAAAAGCCATCGTGTAAAAAGTTCTACCGGAGGTTCTGAGCGCCACTTGGAGACCAGTTGATCCGCGCCGCTTCAACATCCACATCACCTGCCGCTGCGCATCTCCGCGTTACCTGTGCTTGGACAGATCAGATGCATGTTTTATTTCGGCTTGATAGTCCCTTGTTTTCTAATTTTCGGATTCCTTCTTCGTTTGGTTGTGGACAGTCAGTTGCATGCGTCTGGAATGAAGCGTAAAGTTGGAGTTGAGAGACTGCTGACTGAACTGGAGCGCAGCGAGTGCAGAACTGGAGCGGTATCAGTAGCTGAATTAGTGCCTCCCACACAACTATCGCACCTCCACTTTCTCAAAATAAAGGACACAAGGCCGATTGCATTTTAATCCATTTCAAGGCTGAACTTATTCAGACAGTCGTGTACAGACGCTTTTATCCGAAGGGATGCACATTACAAGTTCTTGTATAGTCTCTGGGAATCGAACCGTTGACCTTGGGGCTGTTAAAGTCATTTCATATCCTGTTGGAGCTGGTATTGTTTCAAATACTTGCATTATATTGAAGTAACAGACAGAGAGATCATGCATTTTCTCAATATCCAAAAAAAATAAAATTTTTCAATTGAACATTTGCTGTAAATTCACTTTATTGTTAAGAAAAAAAGTGGGTAGCACGTTCGCCTCACAGCAAGAAGGTCGCTGGTTCGAGCCTCGGCTGGGTCAGTTGGCATTTCTGTGTGGAGTTTGCATGTTCTCCCCGTGTTCGCGTGGGTTTCCTCCGGGTGCTCCGGTTTCCCCCACAAGTCCAAA
This sequence comes from Danio jaintianensis, assembly GCA_903798115.1. NCBI lineage: Eukaryota > Metazoa > Chordata > Actinopteri > Cypriniformes > Danionidae > Danio > Danio jaintianensis. The sequence continues at coordinate 9,949,539 of CAIGQV010019029.1, read as the reverse complement.
GACATGCGGTATAGGTGAATTGGGTAAGCTAAAATTGTCCGTAGTGTATGTGTGTGAATGAGTATGTATGAATGTTTCCCAGTGATGGGTTACAGCTGGAAGGGCATCCGCTGCGTAAAACATATGCTGGATAAGTTGGCGGTTCATCCCGCTGTGGCGACCCCAGATTAATAAAGGGACTAAGCCGAAAAGAAAATGAATGAATGAATGAATAGGCAAAATGATTGCTCCACTGACTGGAGAGCACTTTTAAATTTCATTGCACTTGTGACAATGATAATAAAGATTTATTATATTCTATTTAATTCATTAAATTAGACATCAGTTTGTCTAATGTTCTCAATTCAATTGTTTTTAGACTGCCTGCATCATTTTTTTAAACCAAATTTGTGCATTTATTTATGGCGAGCACCAACTTCACCAGCATCTGTTGTCTATGTCAGTCTAAGCTCGCAGAGGAGTGAGTTCACATGTATCTACACACACACACACAGAGAGAGAGAGAAGTGTGGAATTCTCAGTTTGGAGTCATACGGCGGCCCCCTCAATGTTTTTACATGCCACCCACTCATCTGCTTGTGTAATCCCTAAAGCTAATGTAGGAGGCAGTCCTGACCAGAACACACACACAAACACTAAACACACACACATGTTGGTATTGGTGGTTTACAGGGACTCTCCATAGGCGTAATGTATTTTAAACTGTGGAAACTGCTACCTATATGGCCCTAAACCAACCCTCATTGTAAACCTGTGGCAAAATTTGATTGTCAAAAGATGTTAAGTCTCATTTTTAAGCATCTTGAATTAAAAGGACATCAGTCATGTCCTTGTAAACCACAATCATTGAGAAAAACTAGGCCATACCATGTAATTAAACAGAAAAATGTCCTTGTACACCACCAAAACCAGAACACACAGACTTTCATGAGTGTAAAGAGCAGCATTAGACTATTCAGAAACATGCGGAATTAGCCATGTAGAGCATATTTTTGAAAATGTCAATGCGATAAACAAGCTCAATCAGTGCTGTTTTCCGAGCACTCACAGTAATGGAGCTCATGGTGTGATCTACTAGACTGAAATAAAGGTACGCTCTATTGTATCCTGCTGAGAGGACTTTAAACACATGGGCTGCTCATGTATAACACTGAAGGACAGAGGCCCACGCATGCTGAGTAATACCACACACTCGCACACTGTGTCAATCACACACACATACACACACACACACACACGCACACGCACACGCACACACACACACACACACACACACACACACACACACACACACACACACACACACACACACACACACACACACACACACTCTTAAAACATATCCAGGAGAAACTGTGGGCAGCGGACAGTGAAATACTAATTATTTCTCTGAATTTCCAAAAGCCCATCGCTCTGTCTCTGGCACTGACAGTGTTTATGCCAAGCCAGTCTCATTGAATCTCACATATTTTTTTGCGCTCAGTTGTTATTCCAGCTTATAAAAATATGAATGCTTTTCTATAACCTTGTCAGCGAGTTGTGAAAATGTTGGGTTATTATTTGTCTGAATAACATGGAAATGTTAATATTGACATAATGTTCTGCCACAAGTAACATTCATTGAAATGAAAATGATTTGATTTGAAAGCACTATATCAGTACATTCACTGTGTAAATTAGTTCATTCATTCATTAATTCAAAAACATTCTGTGAATGTTGTCAAAGTAATGACTTGAAAACACATTTTTAAACATATGTATGTTTTTGCATATATAAATGTTAACAGGACATTTTATTTTCTCATATTGCACTCAATGTCCACTTAATATGATTTTTGAAATGCTGTTTTTGAGTGCTCCCTGAATATTCAAGCACCTGTTTTTTAATTTAATATTTTTCCCCATAGGGTGGCGCGGTGGTGCAGTGGGTAGTGCTGTCGCCTCACAGCAAGAAGGTCACTGGTTCGAGCCTCGGCTGGGTCAGTTGGCATTTCTGTGTGGAGTTTGCATGTTCTCTCCGTGTTCGCGTGGGTTTCCTCCGGGTGCTCTGGTTTCCCCCACAGTCCAAAGACATGCGCTATAGGTGAATTGGGAAAGCTAAATTGTCCGTAATGTGTATGTGTGTGAATGGGAGTGTATGGGTGTTTCCCAGTGATGGGTTGCGGCTGGAAGGGCATCCGTTGCGTAAAAAATATGCTGGATAAGTTGGCGGTTCATTCCGCTGTGGCGACCCTAGACTAGAGCCGAAAAGAAAATGAATGAATGAATGAATTTTTACCCATGGTTATATAAAACAGTTAGAGCACTTAGAGAACATTACATTTTATAATTTTACTAACATTATTGCAATGTTAGTTTTGTTTTCTAAAGGTTCTGCAAAAAGTATAAATATACAAACAAATAAATATATAAATAAAATATAGGTCCTACATCCAGTTATCCAATATATATATATAGATAGATATATATATATATATATATATATATAGATTAACTTTCACGCAACTTTTTCTGGTCATGTGCAAACATTAAGGGAACATTCAATTTCATCATTTTTTTCATCAACAAACATTATGAGAATGAACGAGCACTGTCATTTAAAAAAAATAGATGAAAGGTTGTTATAAATCGTACTAATGAGAGGTTCATGAATAATGTAAAAACAATCTTTTGGTGCTAATAGATCATCAATAATGACTTTGAATGAACATATTAATATCACAAGAAGTTTGTTCATACAGTAACTTTTAATGAACTTTGCCAAAATCCTGAGAATGTTCCCTGTTTGTTGTTAGCAGTGACCGAAAATAAATGGTTTGTTTTTCAGTTGCACGTCTTTATCTTTGTGCTGAAGCCGTTGTGAAGCAGCAGGATTGTCCTTGGCCTTGTTGTCCATCTGCTAAATGAAAGGCTTTTTTCTGAGACATCATGGAGGAATTGTGTGTGTTACTAGGTTTCTTTTGTGCTTTTCTTAGTCTTTTTCCCTCTCCTGTGGGTCGTTTTCATGTGTCTGCTCACACATAAACACACAAGCTCTTGCAGTCCGGTGCCATTTAATGGCTTAGACGGCATGAGGACAAAACAATAAAATAACAGGGGAGCGGCATGACAAAAACCAAACACAACCAGACGTGAATCACAGTGAGCCAAATTCAAATGGATAAACAACAGTTCAATAGGCTGAGCTGCTTTTCAAAGTTCTCTGTCATCATGCTGCATTGTTAATGTCAGCCTTTCTTGCCATCTTCCCATGTTTGTTGTCACCGCTTGCTCCCGGATTTCCATCAGATTGGATTCCCAGAATAAAAAACGTCACCTCGTATTGTCAAACAAGCAACGTTTTTATCAGGCAGAAACAAACAGAAGATGCAAAACTCGAATCTCAAATTCAGTGAGCTTTACTTTGTGCTCATTTCCATTAGAAGCGCTAACAGAATACAGATTAGCGAAGACGTTTCTCACTTTAAATGGCTTCATCACTCTCTCAGTAGACTCTCTTCATTTATTCAGACATGACGGATAACGTTTTCCCCTCTAATGGTATTTCAGCTGGAAAACTGTGTCGCGGGCAGGTGACTGCGGCTCATATCCGCTGCCTGTGGTGGCATGTGTGCTCCTAATGGGGTTTTGACTTTATTAGGTTACTAGGATTGAGGTTTGGCAGGTTTGAGAGGAACGTCTGTGTGTAGAAAGGGCAGAGAGCATGTCTGAAGCTTGTGTTTGACTTCAAATGGAGAGTGGAAAGAAAGTCATGCATGCACTGTTTATTTCCATAGTGAGGAATATTTAATGAATGTGAATTATTGAGGTGTGCTGGGAAGCATGTTTTACTTTTTCCTTACCTTGTTCTTGCTTTTATTACCATTAGAGAAAACTGACAGATTTAGATACCTGAGAAGAAGATTTACTTCAAATGATCAGGGCTAAAGACAAAAGTAAAAACAATTTTGTTACTCAGACTAAAATTAAAGTTTAGTAAATAAGATTATTTTAGATATGAGTATTTTTTTACACATTAAAAAAAATCTAATATGTGACCCTTGTCGACAAAATCAGTCATTATTTCTCATTCAATTTTTTTTTTTTAGATTGATACATAACCCGAAAAGCTGTATGAATAAGCTTTCCATTGATGTATGGTTTGTTAGGACTGGATAATATTCTGACAATAATAGAGCTGTTTAAAAAAATGAAATCTGAGGGTTCAAAAAAATTTAATGTTGAGAAAATCACCTTTAAATTTGAACAATTGAAGCTTAGCAGTGCACATTACTAATAAATAATAAGTAGGTTATGGTATATTTACAGTAGAAGATTTACTAAATGTCTTCATAGAACATGATCTTTACTTAATATTCTAATGATTTTTGTTATGAAGGTAATAATATATATTTATCAAAATGAAAAGACTCATACAGTGTATTTTTAACTATTGCCAAACATATATCCATGTAACATAAGGCATTCCAGGACCACATAAAATGTTTCTGATTTGTTTTTGAAAATTTTCATTTAATTTGACTCTAAAACTAAAATACTAAAGGTAAAATCTTATTAGACAAAAGAATCACTATTAAAATGGAAAAAACAACAAAATTACTGAATTAAAAAATGGCAATTTTATTTATCCTTATCCTTCAATATAATGGACTGTAAAAGGAAGATGCATTATTTAAAATAATAATAATTTTATTTAGTCAATTATTTCATTCCTTTACTTACCTCCTATGTATTTAAAAAAAAAAAATTTGTTTATCTGTTTACAAAAACATAGAAAATATCACAAAAAAAATGTATTAATTCCTGAACAGCATGGATAAAAATACTTAGTTTTATCTTTTTTTCATCTAGTTATTTTACAGTAGCTTTTTACTGTTTTTTTATGACTACCATTATTTACAGTATTTTACAGCATTGTATCTGCAGACTGATTAAAATCGAACTATTGATTTTCCCACAGAATGGGAAGTCAACTTAGTGGGACAGGGCAACTTAGTTAAAGTAAAAGCACCAATAACAGTTATTAGTCCTCGAGCAGTCTTTGAAGATGAACAGCTCGCTGTATAGCCTATTTAATCTCAGAAATGAAGGGGCGGGCTGTACTTCATTTTCTCCCCACATCCTGCACTGACCCTCCGATACCCGCCGACTGGACACACGCCTCCGAAACAACCTCGCTGAGTGTAAAAACCCCTTCTTCTGCAGATTAGGTAAGTTTAAACACGTTATGTTTTCTCTTTAAGCCACGAATAATGACTTTGGTGCTTGTCCCAAACGCGATATAAGAGCAGGTGTTTGTTTTTTTTAGAAAGAAATGAAGTGCGCGCATCGCATCACAACACGCAGTTTTGCTTTGTTTACGTTCACGAGCGCGGAAACTGGCGTAGGATCAACGCAAATGCTCGACATTATTGATGCGTTTTTTTGCGGAAAGTGTAAAAGGCCAAAGTCCGGGGGAGGAAAGAGATGGAGAATCGGCTGCACTGAATCAACATGTTCTCTTGTTTTTCGAGACAACCACCATTGCGTTCATTGCATGCGAGACTGTTTAAGGGAATTCGTGGGAACTTATGTGCATTTTAATCATTTAAAACCTCAGAGGAGCAATTTCGCACCATATTTAGTCACGTCGCTCATAAACGAAAAGCATCCGTGGCTGTTGAATCGATTCCCTGTCAGTCTTTAAAGAGGAAACCACAACAAACACATCTGAACACCGAGACGAGAAACAGCGAAAGTGAAACGTAGTCTACCTAGACAAAAGACTTTACTTTAACCTTTATCTGCAGTGATGGCTGAAGCTATATATGTTGCTTGTTTTAACGAAAAAAGCTAAATTGTACTTGATCTGTTGGTTACTGTACACAACATGTTGAATGGGATGAAATACGAAGCCTTTTGCGTCGGATGTAACTGTTTAAATCGTCTTTTGGGAGTATTATTGCCACATATTTAACAAACAACGTTATCTTGTGTTGTAGACGAGACTACTAAAACAACAAAACCTAACAAATACAAAAAACAAGCAACAACAAAACTACTAAACAAAAACCAAACTTAACAAAAAAGTCGTGTTTCACAGTCAGTGTATAGTAGCCTACTTTCACAGTAAAAAAGTCTTATTGAAATAGCTTTTTATTTATTTATATATTTTATGAAAAATATAATCCTATAATTATGTATTATTTGGTTAGCAGTAAATGTAAAAAGCTGCATGATTGCACTGCATTTCTAAAAGACACAGTCATATTTACCATCACTTGGGGGAGTTTTGCAGACAATACAGTCATTTCAATAGTGAATTCACTTGACCAAGATGAAAAAAAGCCCTTGCAAATTTCCCTAATTTGGCCAATAGAAAACTGTGTGATTTGAACACAGACAGGAATTCACAAAAGAGAAATAAATCGCTCTGATTTTGCATTTTCCTGAAATCTAACTGAAACATAACTCTGTGTAGTTAAAAAATATATATGTTGAAAGAAAGTGTTGGTTAACTCACCATTTTTTAAATCTCTAAATGAGTATACGGAGTAAATAAGAAGACTAGGGTTATTTAAAATTCTTGAAACACTTCTTTAAGTACTTGTGGTAACCCATAACAACTCAAAGCCAGCATGTGTCCCAAATCTCAGCCAAAGCCATTGGCCTGTCAACAGAGTGTATAAGAGGACAGTTTGTCTGTATCAAGCAGACCAACATGTTGAGGTAAGTAATAAATGCAAATGCAATGAATAAAACATTATTTTGTACAACATAATCATTCCAAATTTAGTCTTACACTTAAATCTGCATCAGGAGTCCATCGGTATCATAAATAATCTGTATTTACCGGTCAATATAGCTAGATAACCTTTCAGGAAAAAAGCACTCTAAGTGATTACTACTGACACGAGGGCTTTCTCCATACACTTACAACACGTGATCAGCAAATCAATATGTCCCCGCAGTCATTCTGAACAACTTCTTTATCCCTCAGCGTCCAAAAGAAATCGACGCCAACCCACATCTAGGCCATACAATCCATTATAGCAGGGATTTTTTTTTAAACCAAAGTCTGCCGTCAGATTTTTCTGTTTTGGAACAGAACGTGTCAGTCACCTTTCTAATCTGGTGTTGCGATTCGTCGTCCTCAAGGTTTTTAAAGCCGACTATGTGGGTTGGACAGTGTGTAGTTTTGTTGTGTTATCAACCATTTCAAACCAAACACTCCTTTTATCGTCCGTGCGTGGCTGCTGTTTTGACACGCGACGCCTCCACACTAGGCCCCGAAACGAGCGTGTGGTTGTGGTTGAAACAGCTGTTAATTAACATGTCATACAAAAGAACAGCGTTTGACTGCCATCTTTCCAAAAAGCCTGTTTATGCTCCTGCCCACCACCTCCTCTTTGTCCTTTCTTTTGTCATTTTGCCCCATAAATGCTCAAAGAGTGAACAACTTTCAAACTTCTTTTCTTTTACACTTATTTTTTCTCTCTTCTCAGCAACAGGAGAGATGGGCAGCATGTATAAAGATGAGCAGGATGACTGGATCACAGTGTGTCTCAAATACCTGCTCTTCGTTTTCAACTTTCTCTTCTGGGTGAGTCTGAGCTCCACTTTGCTAGAATAGCTCTATCAAAAATGGAAAAATAAGTTGTTAGATCATTAAGGATGTAGGTGAATTATTTCTTCTGCAGAACAAAAGAGAACAACTCCTGATGATATATTGAAGATAGATTAGGTGAAATGATTGCTTTGGAGTATTTATGAATGTTATTGTCAAATAAAAATGAATTAAAGGGATAGTTCACTCGTAAATGAAAATTGACTCAGCATTTACTCGCACATAAGTGGTTCTAAACATTTAGGAATTTCTTTCTTGTTGAACACAAAACAAGACATTCTGAAGTATGTTGGGAAAAACAGCCATTGACATCCATAGTTGGAACAAAATATACTATGGAAGACAATGGCGGATTTTTTCCCAACATTCTTCAGTACACTGTAAAAAATATCTATTAATTAACAGTTTCTGTATTTTGTGATTCACAAGCGTTTTCCATTTATTTACGGTTGTGAATTACATTATGGGACCTTGATATAGGCTCTATCAACTTTTGATGTTGAAAAGTCAACTCTACAGTTTAACAAAGTGATTTTTATTGACATTTTAGTAGTTTGAAATATTATAATGTATAATATATAGAGAAATAAGTCTCTAAAATGACAGAAAATGTACTGGCAGTTTATTACAAGGTTTTTGTACTTTAATTTACAACCCAGACAATATATCAATTTAAACTATTAAAAATCTTAATAAAAGTCACGTTTTTTAACTTGTCAAGGTTAAAAGTTGGAAGAAAGGTCAAGGTCCCATAATGCAATTTAAAAGATAAATAAAAACATGAATCACAAAATACAGCTAATTTATGGATATATTTTTTTACAGTGTATGTCTTTGTCTTCAACAGAAGAAAGACACTTAAAAAGGTTTGGAACAAGTGGAGGATAAGTCAAAATGACAGAATTTTCAGTTTATCCTTTTAAAAGCAATTTTTCATTTTAAGTTGAATTATTATTTTCATCCCTTTAAATAACCTTTGCTATGTGCAACATTTAACACAAATCATTAAAATCACATCAAAATTGGCCCCATTTTGTTTTTCTCAAAACAATATTTTGGTCATGTAACAAACTATTGATTAATGCATGTTGATCATCAACAAAAAATGTTGCACTATAAAAAGTAAGATGTTCACAAATCTGATTAAAAGCTGTTGTTTCTCTTTGTTATACATAAAATATTGTATAATGTTTCCACATTGTCTTTGGGCAGCTTTTTTATCAGCTAAAAAGCAATAGAAGGGAAAAACGCTCATAACTTAATGTTGATAATTAAAGCTTTTTCTCTTCCTCCTCTCACTTCCTCTTTTCACCCACCTGTGCATCAACAACTACAGCATTGTCATAATGGACAGAGATAAAACTGTTCTCATATTTTGAAGTTACTTCTTTACTGTAAGTATGAGACAGATTAGTTTTCGTATATATCCTGGACTAGAAAGAAAAGTCCAGGAAATGATTCAGAATCCACACCTTTAACAAGAATGCACATTTATCCACTGATTTAAAGCGATAGTCCCCCTAAAATGAATTCTGCCATCATTTACTATGACTGTATTGCTTCTGTTGAAGACAAAAAGAGAAATTCTGAATACTGGCGAATGTTTTTATTATTTTTTATGTATTTATTTATTTATTTTTAATGCAATTACAGTGTTTAAAATATTCCAAAAAAGACACAAAAGAACTATAAAATACACATTTAGTTCAGTATTTCACTAACAGTCCTCATTTACTTACATGATATGATTTTGTGTTGCATGGAAAAACGTTTTGCAGGTTTGAAACTCCATGGGTTAGCAAGTAGTGAGTCATTTTTCATTTTCGGGTGAACTATTAGCTTGAAACATAACCTCTGAAATATATTCAGTATGTCCTCTAGTTATTCATTCAATGCATGACTTTAGTAAGGTGTGTGTGTGTGTTCTTCTGTGCGTGTGGTATGCAGAGGGCTTGAGAGAGACAATGGGATTTGGGGTTTTTTGTTTGAGTTTGTCATTTGAGATTTTGAAGGAAAGAGCCGGGAGTTTCCTCAGTCTCTGACATGAAGTAAAAACAGATAAATGAGTGTGTATGTGTATATATATAGATTAATGGAGTGTTTGCTTTCCATAGAGCCACACAGGTGGATAATTAACCTGTTTCTGAAATCTCAGGCTAAATGAATGATTATTTGAGTTGGTTAAATAATCACAAGCCTGTCAAACTATGAAATAGCTGTTGAGACAGGAGAGTTTGAAATCTGTAATTAGCTGATGTTTTTTTTTCACTGTCTAATCCCAGTGTTTTCATGTAATTATATTTTGTATTTATTATGAAGTCTTCAAATTAAACGCATACATTTGCCTGTCTCAGTTCCACTTTTCACATTGTGCTTTTAAGAAAGTGCCATTTGCATGTAAAATTATCTTGATATGTAAAATTGACTCCTGTTGGGTCAAATTCCTTGATAAGAATCTTTTTTCTATTATTTAGTGTCCAAATTGCACTAATATCCACTGATTTGTGGAGGGTAAGATTTAATTATTAAAAATGCTAATTCTATTCACAAAGAATGCATTAAATGTATCAAAGTGGCAGTAAAGACATTCACATTAGCACAAAAAAAATCAGCTATGTCATAACAGGAATAAATTACATTTTTAAATGTATTATAATAGAAATCAGTTATGTTAAACTGAAGAATATATATTGAAGAATATTACTGCTTTTGCTACATTTTTTATAAAATAATTCAAACTTAATAGGTTTGTAAAACTAAATGAATGTCTGCAGTTGATGTCAATTTTTTTTAATTATAAATGTTAAGAATGAGCTGTTTGTGTGACTTTGTTTCAGCATTCAGTAACTATTTTCAAAAAGCGATTAGTTACTTTACTTAAAAAAGGGAATAAACCCATTGCCTTAAAAGTGACAAGCTGACTTTACTTAAAAAAGGGAGTAAACTCGTTGTAAATAAAACTGTTAAGTTGACTTAATTTTTAAAGTTTACTCACTTTTTTTCAAAGTAAAGCCAACTAATCACTTTAAAAGAAGCTAGTTTACTCATTTTAAAGTAAAGTCTAGTCGCTTTAAAAACAACAGGTTACT
>CAIGQV010019029.1:9920087-9938597 GCA_903798115.1 Danio jaintianensis | reverse complement strand
GCTTTAAAAATAACAGGTTACTCACATTTCTTAAAGTAAAGTCAACTAATCACTTTAACCCTTTAACAAGCATCGTAACCACCTGGTCGACCTTTTATCCATTGGCTATCATTATTATTTTTATTGCTGATTACTATTTATCAGAGTTGTGTCAGTATATTATCCAATGCAAGCATGGGCCAAACTCACTTTTTACTCACTTTTCTTAAAATCTTATCAGAAGAAGCATTAGGTATTTTTCTTCTTCAGATGGGCGGTGGGGTGGTGATGGGTGTCGGGATCTGGACTCTAGTGGATAAAGGAGAGTATCTGAGTCTTCTGGCCTCCAGTACGTTCGCCGTATCCGCCTACATCCTAATCCTGGCAGGAGGACTGGTGATGGTCACCGGCTTCTTGGGCTGCTGCGCCGTCATACGTGAACAGAGGAGCTGTCTGTCCACGGTAAGAGAAAAAAAAAAAGACCAATGACAGAACGTAATTTGCGAGTCGTCTATTGTGCTTCACTCATTAGATGTAATTGCTTTAGATCCTGACCACTTTAGTTATTGTCGCCTCTTAAGTCGAGGTGGGTGGCACTGAATGGCCATAGACTGAGTAAAACAAAATGACAAATGAGCTGACAGGCATCTGCTTTCTCAACATTTTTTGGGGGGATGATAGTACGTTGTGTTTGTTCGGGAGACGAGCAAGGTTGTGACTGCCACTGCTGCAGTGCTATTTATAGCCCGCTCTCGCTCAGATGTATGAATCTACGGTGGAGCGCCAACCTTGGTAGGAATTAGTAATGAGGAGACTGCCTTTCTGGGCTGATTCGAAAGCAGTGCATTATGGGAAAACACATATATCCGTTAATGGCCTCACGTGAGGGTTACAGCTGTGTGGTGCACTGTTTTGTTTGTGTAACCTTGAATAGGGGCTTTTCATTTGCTTCAGCGCTCCTGTTAGTGTTTATATAAATGACGTCAAACTTCCTGTCTTTTCATTGGAACTCTAGAGAAGAGAAGTGGATGTGTTTGTACAGTATGTCTTTGTTTGCGTTGATTTATTTGTCTTTGTCACACATACATCTTTTCTGGTTTCTTGAGTCTGGGATTCAGCCTGCTACAATTCCTGCTTATAATTTGGATGCGTATGTTTGTGGAGATGGAAACTGTCACAAGGTTTGGGGTTGTTGATTAATTAAAATGTTTTAAACAAGTAATTTGAATGCATTAAATTAATCAAAAGTGACAGTAAATCCATTTTATATTGGCACAAAAAAAGAATTGGTGACACTTTAGTTTAAGTATCAATTCTCATTATTAACTTTGCTTATTGCCTGCCTGTTATTAAGATATTGGCTATATTACTTCTAAAGTACATATTTTGCATAATTTCATTCTACATCCCTAATCCTACCTAATATCTAAACCTAAATACTACCATAATAACTGTTAATAAGCAGCAAATTAGAAGTTTAGAGCCAAAGTCACAGTTAATGGTTTATTAACAGCACTAATTGTATCTTTAATATAAAGTGACCAACATTTTAAATAAATTCTGGGTTTTTTTTTTTTTTTATTGATCCTGAAAAAGATGCATTGCTGTTCCTCAACCACAAATAAAGCTTCCAAAAGGAAATTTTACACAGTGATCCCATAGAAGGACTATTTTTGGTTCCCCAAAGAACTTTTTAGTGGACAGTTCTTCAAATTTCTATTTTAAAAAACTACAAATTTGTCAGCGCCAATAGCTTTGTGCGTCGATATATAGCACAGAAGTGCTTGCGGCGACCCAAGCTCGATTCCTGGCTCGAGGTCCTTTGCCGATCCTTCCCCTTTCTCTGCTCCCAATGCTTTCCTGTCTGAAATCTCTACTGTCCTATATCATAATAAAGGTGAAAACCCCTAAAAATAATTTAAGAAAAGAACTAAAATCTTTCCCTTTTGTGTAATTGAAAGGTCCTTCAAGGTCCAAACCAATGATGCCAATAAAGAACTTTTTCACAAAAACATAAATCAGTATGCTTGTTTTCAACATTGATATTAAGCAAAGTTTCTTGATCAAAGTTAATTAACATTAACATATTAGTCTGAAGGATAATGTGCCACTAAAGACACATAAAGACAGGAGTAATGATAATAAAAAATCAGCTTTGAATCCAAATTATATTTTAAAATATGTTACATATAATAAATTATTAAAACAATTCATTTAAATTCTAAAACTATTTCATTATATCACTATTTTGATATTGAAATAACCATGAATATGTGCATTTTTTCTCCTACAACAGCACCTTTATTTATTTTATAGGTAATAGGTGCATTTTATTTGCTTCAACACATGTTGATGTTTATATAAATTTTGTTAAATTTACTGACCTTTTTTTTTTTTTTTAAATCACTAGAAGAGATATATGGATGTGTATGTGCACATCTGCACTGTTTTAGTCATCTTTCTCTTACATCCATCTGGACGAATGGATTTGTTTCCAGGTTTGTGTTGTTTTTTGAGTCCTTGATTCAGCCTAATCGCTGCACATAATTTGTTGTGCGTGTTTTTGTTTACTGTTACCGATTAGTAATGGAAACATAATTTTCAGTTCAACTTCACCACTCAATTTGCAGTAAAAACATAAATGTGTTCATAGAAAAAAAACAAAACGTGGAGTTTTAATCTTAAAAACATTGTTCTGTTTGTTTTCAATTAAACCATACGAAATGTTTCCCTGAACGGATTTTCAAAGGCAGATTTAGGGTTGTTATCACCCACTCTCTTTCCCCACTCAATGAACTGTGACAGCTTATTCAGTTTAGTCATTTATTGTTTTATTTTCCTCTGAGAAAAATGTCACAGTGCCTTTTATTTTGGTCTGTCAGGCATCTCCCCCTCTGCCAGCTCCGAGGAAGAGATTTCTGAGAAACCGATTTTATTTACTTTATCCCCATGACAGTGTAAATGTGGTTGCGTTTTGAAGCATTTTGAATGCTGAATGTGCCTTGTATTAAACAACCTTTTTTTTTATATTGTTTCTTTTAGATGGAAATGATTTATTGTGCATAATAACTAATTATAACTGAACATTTTCTGGAGAAAAGATCAATAGTTAGTGTTTACAATGAATGGATTAAAAGATTTATACATTTTTATTTGTTATGTATTTAACTGATTTACAGTATGTTTGAATTTTTTAAATGTTGCAATATGTTTGAAAGCATTTTTGCATATGCTTTGATGTTTTTAGTTGTTCTTAGTTTTGTTAGTTGTTATATTGTTTAGCTGTTTTTAGTCAAAACATTATTCAATTCTAAATGTGCCTCACATAGGTGAGTGGGCTTGATAAACCACCTGTCAAAAACACATTTTTTCATCTCTCTGACACTTTAACTGACACTTGCACCAGTTTTGCACATTTGCACCAGACACTTTCTTACAATCACTCAATATCTCTAAAAAACAACAAAAACAAAATAAATTGTGCATTTATTAAGCATGCACTTGTGCTTCACACAGGTGAGTGGGCTTGACAAACCACCTGTAGAAACCGCACTCTTTCATTTCTCTGACACTTTAACCAACACTTACACCAGTTTTGCATATTTGCACCAGACACTTTCTTACAATCACTCCATATCTCTAAAAACATTGTGCATTTATAAAGCGTGCTTCACACTGGTGAGTGGGCTTGACAAACCACCTGTAAAAACACTCTTCTATTAAAGAAAATTGTCCCTCCTCCTTACTCTAGCACTTTAACACAAAATATTCTGCTAAATCACTAAATATAAATGTTTTTTGTATTACTTTTATTGTAAATGCCTTTTATCAAATTGTTTTGATCCTTTATTTTGTATTATTAATGAAGTATTATGTAAAAAAATGATGTCATGAGGTTGCATTGTTCTTTTAGTGCTTCAGTAAATAAATTATATAAATAATACAAATCGAAATCCATTAATATATAAAAATATTATCATATTTAATAATTGTCATTATATTTCTCTTTAAGATTCATTCATTCATTTTCTTTCAGCTTAGTCCCTTCATTCATCAGGGGTCGCCACAGTGGAAAGAACCACCAACTTATCCAGCATATGTTTTACGCAGCGGATGCCCTTCCAGGTGCAACCCAGTACTGGGAAACACCCATACACACTCATTCACACTCATACACTACGGCCAATTTAATTTATCCAATTCACCTATACCGCATGTCTTTGGACTGTGGGGGAAACCGGAGAACCCAGAGGAAACCCATGCCAACACGGGGAGAACAATGCAAACATTTCATACAGAAATGCTTACTGACCCAGCCGGGACTCGAACCAGTGACCCTCTTGCTGTGAGGCGACAGTGCTAACAACTGAGTCACTGTGTTGCCCCTCTTTTTAAGATGATCTTTCTTTATTTACTTTTTTTTTTAACGTCCTCTTGACCTTCATGAGTATGATGGGATCTATGATATTTTATGTTTTGTATACATTTTTGTATTTCTAGATAGATAGATAATTATGATATACATGAGCATTTTATGGCATCCACTGTATAGAACATATGCTAGAGTAATTAGTGGTTTTTTCGGCTGTGGCGATCTCTGAAAAGGTAAAGCAGGAACTAAGCCGGAGGAAGGAACGAATGAGCATTTTATAATCTGTATAGCATACATACTGTACAGCAATAATAACAAGACTTCCTCCTGTTGCCTGATAAGAATGTATTGCATTAATTGCATTTGCATTGATCATTGGTTCCTGTGTTCCTCCAGTACTTCTCCTGTCTGCTTCTGATCTTCCTCATCGAGCTGGTGGCTGGTGTTCTGGCCTATGTGTATTATCAGGCGGTGAGTGAACTCTTTCAACAACACCGACACACAAAACAAAGCTCTCAAGAATAAAACCAGATTGCTTTTATGATGGATATAGTTGTAGGACCGTATCAGGCACAGAGGTGTTTGACAGATGACACTGCCTACTGCTAGCTCTCTCGTTGTTTTTATTTTTCTCTCTTCTGGATCTCTCACAGCTGAGTGAAGAGCTGAAGCAGCACTTGAGCAAGACAATGATGGAGAACTATGCTCAACCTGGGAAAGAGAGCATCACTCAGTCTGTGGACCGACTACAGCAGGATGTGAGGAACTCTGTCATGTTTCTGGGCTTTTTCACTTTCTGAAGTAATGCATTGAGTGTTCTGTATAATAACATGTAAGGCAAAAGGGCAATATTGTTTTATGTATGTGTTAATGTTGAATTGCGTATCTGCAATTTTTTGATGGGAACGCCATTAGTTTAAAGCAGTGTAAAGCTATTTTATTTTATTTTATTTTATTTTACGAGTTTAAAAAACAATCCACTGCCCCGAGCATTATGTAAAATATTTATTTAAAAGTTTAATTTCATTTATAACAATTGCCCCAAAGACTATGTAAAATATTTTTTATTTTATTTTAAACAGGCATTTTTTTAACTAATTGAGCTACACAAGTCACTTCCCCAAATATTATGTATTTTTTTTTTTTTTTTTTTTTTTATTTTATTTATTTATATTTTTTATTGAATTTAATTTAATTGATTTTTTATTTAATTTAATAAAAAATATATATATTTTATTTATTATTATTATTATTTTTAATTTAATTAAATTTTATTTTATTTTATTTAATTTAATTTTATTTTATTTTATTTTATTTTATTTTAATTTAATACCAGTGGCAAAAAATAAGTTAATAAACTACACAAACTATTGTTTGGAAACCTTATGCAAAATCTCCCAAATTAAATTAATTTTTATAATAATAATATTAATAATAATAATAACAATAATTAATCATAATTTATTTTGTTTTATTCATTTTTTTTTAATAATTAAATGAGCTGCACAATTCACTCCCCGAAGCATTATATAAAATATCTTAATAAAATATCTTAATTACTAGCACTTAATAAAACTTAATAAAATTACTTCCAAATTACTTCTACTTCTTAATAAAATTTGCATTCTAAAAACAGGTACTGATACATTTGAAGTACTGCATAACTTTACTCATTGATTCTTACAGCAAAATAACCACAAGTCCATCAATTTTACCTTGTAGTTCAAGTGCTGTGGCAGCAACAACTCATTAGACTGGACACACAGTGTGTACATCATGTCCCAGGAGGCGGAGTCAAGGGTGGTCCCTGACAGCTGCTGTAAGACCATCACTCCACAGTGTGGAAGGAGAGACCACCCTTCCAACATCTACAAAGTAGAGGTCCGTCAGGCACCACTAAAGTCACCACTAAACCACTAAAGAACAATACTGACAAAAAACAAAAAGCAACCTCTATGCCAGTGGTTCTCAACCACGTTCCTGGAGGACCACCAACACTGCATGTTTTGGATGTCTCCTTTGTCTGTCACACCCATTACAGGTCGTTCAGTCTCTGTTAATAAGCTGATGATCTGAATCAGGTGTGTTTGGTTAAAGAGACAAGGAAAGTGTGCAGAGCTGGTGGTCCTCCAGGAACGTGGTTGAGAAACACTTATGCAGCAGCCAAATTACTATATTTATATACACAACTTTTTGTCTGCTTTTGATTTTGAATGCAATATCATTTTGTAAAGCTGCTTTGGAATGATCATTATTGTGAAATATACAATAACAATTGAATTGATTGGATGGTGTTTATACACACTTGTGGTTTACAAACCACAGAACTGCAAATACACTATTGTTAATGTGTTGCTGTGGTTTGGAGATTTAAGACAAAGCCGCCACATGTTTAGATGTTTCCTTATTGTCTGTGGGAACGACAGTACGCCTGTGAACCGTATCATCATGAAGTGCATGATACGGCCCTCGGGATTGAGTTAGACCTAAGAAAGCACAGCTGTGAGCTCGGCAGGTGTGACTGGTAACGTATATGAGCTTGTAAAGTGTGAGGTAATGCTGCACTTATTCTTTGAGAACAGAGCTCCGGTGTGATGTATAATACACCGCAATACAGGTTTTACTGGCCTCTCAGGAGCCATTAGCTATATTCTATACCTGATACGTCCTGTAAGTCACACAAGAAAAATAGGTCTCCCTATAACACTTTATCAGGCTGCTAAATAAATCAATTTACATGTCTACGTATGTGTGTGTTGACACTGAAAAGGCAGGCCTATTAATGCTGTGGTTTCTCATAGGGAGGCTGTATTACTAAACTGGAGCAGTTTCTGGCTGATCACTTGCTTATCATTGGTGCTGTGGGAATAGGCGTGGCCTGTTTACAGGTAAGCCCCTCCACCTTTCTTATGTAGATTGTGAAAATAAAGCAATAGTTCACAAATAAAGAGAAATCTATGATTATGTCATGATGTTTTAAAATCATATGATTTATTTTGTTTTCTGTATAATAATAATAATAATAATAATAATAATAATAATAATAAAAACATAATTTCCTTCTACAAAAGACAAAAAAATATTACAGAATGCTAATTAATATTGTATATTTTATGCGTATACATACACATCTTTTCAAAGATTTCTGTAAGACCCATTTGATTAACAGAAAGTGTAATGGTATAATTCAATAATAGTAATAAGAACAACAACAATAATTTATATGTATTGTGAAATATTATTGCAATTTAAATGTATTTATTTGATGGAAAGCTGAATTTACAAAAATATTACAGAATTCTAATTAGTATTGTATATTTTATGCATGTACATACACATCTTTCCAAAATTATGGGGCTAGTATGTTTTTGTTTTGAAAGGAGTCTCATGCTCACCAAGGATACATGTATTTGATAAAAAAAAAAGCAGTATAATTCAATAATAATAATAATAACAACAACAATAATTCATATGTATTGTGAAATATTATTGCAATATAATCAAATCTACCACTGCAGATTTCTGTAAGACCCATTTGGCAAAATGTGCATTGAAGCTTCTAGCTGATTTACAGGAAGTGTACGCCTGTGATGGTATAATTCAATAATTATAATAGGAACAACAACAATAATTTATATGTATTGTGAAATATAATTGCAATTTAAATTTATTTATTTGGTGGAAAGCTGAATTTTTAGCATCATTACTCCTGTCATCAGTGTCACATGATATTTCAGAAACCATTTTAATAGGCTTATTTGGTGCTCAGAAATACTTAGTATTATTATCAGTGCAGAAAACACTGCTTAATATTTTTGCCAAATCCTGATTACATTTTTTTGCAGGATTCTTTGAAGAAAGTTTAAAAGTACAAGATTAATTTGAATTTTAAAATATTATAAATGTTCTTATACTCTCATTGTTGATTAATGTAATGCAACTTTGCTTAATAAAATACACATTCCTTTCAAAACAAACAAACATTTGAACACCAATATTGGGTTATTTATTTATGATTTATACTTTCAGCTCAACCCATCACATAAACCTGCATACTTTACAACATATATATTGATGTTTATGTCCAATTACTCTCAAGCGTACCTCAGAGAAACTGTAGAAACAATGGATCATTGAGGTCCTCAGATGTGGTTCAATAACATGAAAGCCTTCACTAAAATAGCTGATACAATGACCTGTGGGCAATCGTTTAATGGACTCTGCTTTTGCCCTCGACCGGTAATGTGCACGGTAGTCACACCGAGCAGTGCCTGCTGGGTAAAAATAGGTGGAGACCGCATGCAGGTTTGATAAAATGAAAGAAAGTGAGATAAAGAGCTCCTAGCTTTAAGTGCAGATCTGGCAGTAAGAGTGTGCTGCATTCACTGCAGGGGTGCAGAGGGCCATCGATCTGTTTCCTGTGAATAAACTCTGTATATAAACACTGCTGAAATCTGACTCCAGCTCAGACCTCGTATTGATTCTCGGAGCTGGGAGTGATGTATAATGACCGTAGATTATACTTTTATGAAGTTTATCCCTCTCTTTATCTTGTTGGATTTGTGGTTTGTGGTTTTAATGTTTGGTATGAAAGTTTATTTCACCAATGAATAAAAAAAAATTATAAAAGTATTTTTTGTTCTCCCAATTTGAACATATTTTTATTTTATTTAAATTTTACCATATTTCTTCTCAGAGTTGTGAGTTTTCTTCTATGACTGGTGCAGTTGCATGTCATAATAATGAGTATCTGTATCTTGCAGTTCTCAGACTATTTTCTGTGAAAATAATCTCACTATTTGGACTTTCCTCAAAATTGTTTGTGTAAATATCTTCCAGATGTGGATTATAAACTTGCCAAAGTCTTTTAATCTTAAAAGAGTGAGTTTATGTTGCAGTGCTGAATTTATATTTCCATTTTCAGAGTTATTTTTTCTGTGAAAAATGTTTCGAATTGTGAGATAGAAAGTCACAATTACAGTTTTTTTTTCAATACCTTTTCATATCAAACTTCACATATCTTGCTATTTGGACTTCTTTGTGGTATATATAAAAATATATTTATGGGTTGTAAATTTTCCAAAAGGCTTTTCTCTGAATTTAGACTTAATATCCCTTTTTTTTTTTAACTAAATTGTCTTTTTTTTAATTATCAAATTTTCTCCAAATTGTGAGGAAGACATCAAATTTGTCTTATAAATAGTCACAATTGCAATTTCATGTTCGATAAACTTGCAATAAGGCTTTGCTTGTCTTTGTATTTCACATTTTATCTTAAATTTATGATGAGAAGTCACTTATTATATGTGGAATTTTATTTACAAAATAAAAATATATATATTGTACGTAAATTTGAGTGTTTACTGTCAGACGTAATATGTATTGCAGCATTTGGCATAATTTTTGCACCAATTATGCAACCAGATTTGACAAAATCACTTCAGTTGTTAAAATAATGTTTTTCAAAAAAAAAAAAAGTGCTTATAGTGCAGAGATGTCCAAACTAGGGCCCGCTGGTCAAAGTTGGCCCATGGTAACCTTTGATTTGGCCCACCATCCCACATGAGAAGAGAGTGAGAATGATGGGGAGGATTGGGGCGAATGAGATAATAATTTCCAGCAAATCAAGGCAAGAAACAGGTGCAGCTTGAATAGTGAACTCCATTCTGTTAAAAATTGGATCGTTTTTTACTGTAATAAGTAATCATTATAAAATTAATATGTGTATATATATATATATATATATAGGGGCGTCACGGTGGCGCAGTGGGTAGCACATTCGCCTCACAGCAAGAAGGTCGCTGGTTCGAGCCTCGGCTGGGTCAGTTGGCGTTTCTGTGTGGAGTTTGCATGTTCTCCCCGTGTTCGCGT
Source organism: Danio jaintianensis (assembly GCA_903798115.1). Classification (NCBI taxonomy): domain Eukaryota; kingdom Metazoa; phylum Chordata; class Actinopteri; order Cypriniformes; family Danionidae; genus Danio; species Danio jaintianensis. The sequence continues at coordinate 9,928,375 of CAIGQV010019029.1, read as the reverse complement.
GGGTTTCCTCCGGGTGCTCCGGTTTCCCCCACAAGTCCAAAAACATGTGGTATAGGTAAATTGGGTAGGCTAAATTGTCCGTAGTGTATGTGTGTGAATTAGTGTGTGTGGATGTTTCCCAGTGATGGGTTGCAGCTGGAAGGGCATCCGCTGCGTAAAACATATGCTGGATAAGTTGGCGGTTCATTCCGCTGTGGCGACCCCGGATTAATAAAGGGACTAAGCCGAAAAGAAAATGAATGAATGAATGAATGAATATATATATATACTGCATGGGTTAATATAAAGCAATGTTTTCTAGTTATTTTTAAATATTAAATAAATTAGGCAACTTTAATAAAGTTTGGCATATTTACATTCGGCCCACGACCCTCAATAAAGTTTGGTTTTTGGCTCCTCATATGAAAAATTTGGGCACCCCTGGTTTAGTGTATCTTTTGTAGTATGCGCTGTTTACTGCATGAATACCGAAAGATTATAACTCATCCTGTGAACTAAATTTAGTTTACTTGTATGTTTTTTTTCATTATATGCCTAAAACTGTATCCATAAGTGTGTCAGGCTTTCATAAGGAGCAGCGTTTAAGTAGCGTTTCCAGGTCATGTGATCATTTCATCCAGGAAACATGAAACTCTGGAGAGATTGTGTGGCTAAAAATAAGTCCTGTGTTGAATTTAATGTAATGATTTTACTGTAAAAAGCCTCCAAGTGGCTTAAAGCTGCTCTCTAGAGGGAGCACTAATTAAATTGATCCTCTTCAATGATCTTTCATTATTACCGTCACGGCAGTAAACAGAGCAAGGGGCTAGAACAGTATATTTCACGTTCATAACATAACAAACGGTTTTCTTTAGTCTTCTTCATACAATTTTAGGAGTGTATCTTATGTTGAAGAGCCTAAAGCTGTAGTTTGCTAAACTAGTCAAGCTAATAACATAAGTTACAAACAAAAAGTACAGAAGTAAATATGCCAATTTCTGATTATTCTCTATCTATGAATGAATAACCATGTGATTTATATTATTTACTTCTACAATTAAAGAATTGATCTCATATTAAAGAATTTAGTGTTTTTAGCATATTCTTCATTCAATTTTAGAAGTGTATCTTATGTTGCTGGTGTTAAATAAGCTAATGTTGTAGCTTGCTAAACTAGTCAAGCTATAAGTTACAAATAAAAAGTAGCTAAGCGTACACAAGTCATTTTCTCATTATTCTGTATCTATGAATGTATAACCATGTGATTATATGATTTACTTACTACAATTAAAGAATTGATAAAACCTCAAACTGGTTAACAAGACAAGTCAAGGGTTAAATGATGACAGAATTGTCATTTTTGGGTGAACTATCTAGTTTAAAAAAAGTAATAAAGCATTGGACTTATTATTTCACTTCACAAAAGAATAAGTCTTTTCTGGGTTTCTGATGTTTGTCTTAAATTACAGTGTTTGTCTCTGTTCTGTTTTGGTTTTGTTTGTCTTTCTCTTTGTGTGTGTGCGTGTGTGTGTGTGTGTGTGTGTGTGTGTGTGTGTGTGTGTGTGTCCTATAGCTAGTAGGAGCAGTGCTGACTGCCTGTTTTATTTATCTGCTTTATAAAGAAGAGGAAGAAGACTTTTCTCATGTTTGATTGGCTAGTGCCATTGTTTGACTCCTGAAGAGATATGCAATGAGAAGGTTGGATGTTTGAGTTTATGCTCATGTCTGTGAGTGTGTGCATGTCCATACGTCTTGTTCATGTCACCTCATGTCAACCTTAATGTTTTCTGTTTGAATTACGTGTATGTTTGGCATGCCACCACCATGTGTTGAATGCTGCATGGCAAAAATGACAAAAACTCACAACTAATGGCACTTAAGAATGTTAAACTGTTACTCATTTGTATTTGGACACAACATTCATTTCATATTGGGGAATAACTTAAGATGTTACATTAAAAAATACATATATACATTTGAAGTCAGAATTATTAGCCCTTCTGAATTATTAGCCCCCCTGTATATTTGTTTCCTCAATTTCTGTTTAACGGAGAGAAGATTTTTTCAACACATTTCTAAACATAATAGTTTTAATTTATCTAATTTCTAATAACTGATTTCTTTTATCTTTGCCATGATGACAGTACATAATATTTTACTAGATATTTTTCAAGATTCTAGTATTCAGCTTAAAGTGACATTTAAAGGCTTAACTAGGTTAATTAGGCAAGTTAGGGTAATTAGGCAAATTTTTGTATGATGATGGTTTGATCTGTAGACAATCGCAAAAAAATTGCTTAAGGGGGCTAATAATATTGAAGTTAAAATGCTTTAAAAAAATTAATAACTGCTTTTATTCTAGCCGAAATAAAACAAATAAGACTTTCTCCAGAAGAAAAAACATTATCAGAAATACTGTGAAAAATTCCTTGCTCTGTTAAACATCATTTGAGAAATATAAAAAATAAATTCACAGGAGGGCTAATCATTTTGACTTCAAATGTTTTTTTTAAGATTGAGTAAACTGTGTTGACCATACACCTGATGTAACCTTTTATTTGTGACCTGCTGTGGGTCTCCCAGTGTGTGCGCGATCTATTTCGGGCTGTCTATTGTATCCCTCCCTGTGTGGACCCAGACTATTGGAAAGCAGAGGTTTCAAAGGTGTCCACATGTCTGCTCAGAAAAGAGACTGTTTTCCCTTTGCTTTTTGTGTAGGTTTGTTGATTGCATCCATGTCCCATCTCTCGGTTTGTTGTCTACCGTGCCTGTGCAGTTAATCCTGGCTTTATTTTCCTCTAGAGTAGCATTAGAAGTGCTGGCAGACAGAGGTAATACTGCTTCTCACTCAGTTGCTTTATGTCATGGAGGAGAATTGCCTGAAAAGATCAAGCTTCTTAAAGCTTAACGTAAAAAAACACACACAAAGGATTTTTTGCTATTTTTTTCCATGCTAGGAATGTGAATGAGGTTGTTATGCTTTAAGTGACAAAACATACAGAAATTAAGAAAAATGTACATTTTATGAAATATATGCTGTATAAAAAAGATGGAAAACTGAAGGGTGAGTTTAGAAATAGGGCGAGTAAATGACAACATTTTGATTTATCGAACTATTTTAGGAGAGTCTTTTGAGTTTAATAAGAAAAGTAAAACAAATATTACTAAATCTTAGCTTTGGTTTATTTATTTATTTACTTCAAGCACATTTTACATTAAATGAAAAGCAGCTGCTGCTACACATTTATTTGACACACATATGTAATTCCCATTTTGAGGTTGATTTGAAACCTCTAAAAATATTATTCAATAAATTTGTTATTCACACTTCGATTTGGCATGCTGTCCCGGGAGAGAGCCCTGAGCTCGGAGATAATTGAGCTCAGGGCTCCCGCCTGGTCAATTAGCATGTAAGGCAGTCCGAGATCAGGTAGTTCTCGAGAGCTGCCCCTGGTAAAGAAGGAAAGGGGGAGATGAGGTGGATGGGCGGATTCTTCTAAAAAAACAAAGATAAGGGAAGTAAGGTGAAATGGCCTGTTAATTGTAGGTTTGGATTAATCTGATTGGTTTATCGATGATTGCGGATGAGAGACCAGCCTCGATCAATCATATCACGTGCTCTTCTTGAAATTAGTTTATCAAACTTCACTCAAAAATCCTCACTGGAATGTGCTGTAAAAGCTCATTTACCTTACTGCTAACTACAGCTTAATTGCTTTTAAGTTTGTGGTTTCTCCCGCAAAAAAAAACATTATTAAGGCAATGAAATGCGGTGCCTCCAGCTATGGTTTATTTCTGTGTTAGTGGGTAGGAAGAGGCTCCATCATTTTTGTCGAAATGATCGCCCACCACGAGCCCTCCTAGGACCTGGCTTCTGATTTGCCTTTTTTTTTTTTTTTTTTCAGATAGTGAAAGGGAAAAATAAAGCATGGCTAGATGTTGAAATAATATTTTTAGTTTATGTTTTGTAACTTGTAGACTGTGTCGAGGATTGCTAAGACTTGCAGCCATATATTTTGATCTTTTACAGAATTTTGTGTCGCGTCCTTTTTCCCTATAGGACTGTAACCGCTTTAAGAATATCCGGGGGTGTTTTTATTCAGTCACAGACTTTACAACAAGAAAAGTACCAGAACTCACCTGTGTAAATCTCAGCATTTTTGCTGTCAATTATTCTGCCTTCATGGCAACACCGTAGAAGCGTACTGGCTCTTGGAAATATGGAAATGTGGAAATGAATGTTTATGCTCTCTTCATTATGGGAGTTAGCGCTTGTCTGATTCTGCCTACATGCTGTATACTTCATACAAACACGTGCACACATACACACACACACTCCCACACATGCTAATTGACCCAATTACTACAACACTGCTTTACACCTACATTACACCTCGGTTTCCACAGTAACTGTACACCGCTTCGCTTTTTCTTCAAGCCTTTCATAAAGAGAGTTTCAACAATTGCCACAAGGCCATGTAGGCCCATATGTGCTTTTACCAAGCATTGAATCAAATGGAAAAAAAAATTACTAAAGTGCTCCTATTACACTACAAAAATGGTTCCTAATAAATTTAGGATGTCTCCTACTATAAGTTTACATCCACTGAAGGTCAAAAAACACATTTCAGATTAAAGCATCACATTTCTCTAAACTTTTCTTTTCTGAGAAACTGCTCTGCTCTTATTGGTTAGATGGCCAAGCCTGGTTTTATTGGCCTATCACCTACAGTGTGTGTTGGAAACCAAATGTCAATTAGCATATGTGTATTTCACCTCCAGACGCTTTTTTTTATTTTTTTTAAGTGAAACAAACATTAATGATGAGATCAGAGATGGATGCAATTTTTCTATTTGATTGATTGAGTTTTGCTTTTAGTTGTGATCAGTGGCTTGAAAATCTGATAATTTGATCAAATTAAATTGATAATTTTTTAAAAGTTAAATTGATAGCCTAATAAATCATGGATTTGCTAGTGTGTATCATCATCATATTATTATTATTATTATTATTATTACTGTACAGTGTATGCATGTATGTGTGTATTTGTTTTACCTTTTACTATCACGAAGCACTATAATATTAGGCATGCAGAATCTTTTAAAGAATTTAAAGTTTTTAGACTTGCCTATTTGTGAGGTTTGTGTATTTTAATTTTTTTTTGATAGGTTTTATATTTACAATGTTTCTGGACTTATTTTATTTTTTATATATATAATTTTTATCTTCTGCATAAGTTTTTCTGCTATCCTTGTATTTTTAGACTGTAAAGTGCTTCGAGAATTAAGATGCTATACAAAAATAAATTATTTATTATTATTATTATTATTATTTAAATTATTAGTTTTACTCAAATTAAAAATTAAACATCAGAAAAAGCATATAGGGGAACTAAAACAATAGTTTCATAAAACGTCCTGCCATTGTTGACGCTCTTTTTATGGAAAGCGCTGCTGCTGCTCAATGCCTGCAGTATCTCATTCAGTTTGTTTTGACCAGCTCAATTGACCAGGCAGATGTCCACCAGACAAGGAAACATGGCTGATGACCATCTTATTTAGCCAAATGCAATTTAAAGGCCAAACGTCATCATTTTAATGAGTATTTATATAATCTCTGTGTATGTGTGTGTTTCAGATATGTGGAATGGTGTTCACCTGTTGCCTGCATAGGCGAATTAAACTGGACCCGTACTGAATTGCTTGGAAACGTTTTCTGATACTCCAATACACTGACACACACAGCCTTACTACTGTGCCCATTTTTAACTGCATGACCAAATACATTTACATCAATTCAAGGGCTTTGTTATATTTTATTTGCCACTATTTTAGACAAATGTTGTCATTGATCCTAACAGTCTTAACAGATGTAGTGTGTTGCCCTGTAGTCATATCAATGTTAAGGAGGCGGTCAGAAAAGAGTTTTAAAAGACATGTATTTTTGCTTGAGTAAATTATATTATCATATATCGAAATATTTTTTTATTAACCACATATTTGCTTATGATAAATGTATGCAATGTGCTGCTAGATCTCAAACAGGTGTGGGAACCTGCTTTTGGGCACACAAATACACTGGACCAATGTCAGAATGCTTTGTAAGACCATTCATTATTGTATTTTCCTAAAAACATATATGAAGCTTGGGGCGAGATCACTGTTTAGCAACGTTGACATTCATTTTCTTATTAAAAATGAAGACACCTTTTTTTTTTTAGGACTTTTTTTAGGATCTAAAACTGAATGGTATTTGAAGTGTATTTGTTATGTTTCTGCAAAAAACAAGTGTCTTATTTTATGTCCGTGGATCTCTTTAGTAGTCATTTCTAAATTATTAATCAATTTGCATATTCTAAATCATTACAAAACCTGCCAATTGTCAAAATATCTTGTTGAATATCAGTTTTAAAAAGGTGCCTTTTTGAGCCTTAATGCCTTTTCCTCTTATGAACTGGCTAAGTATTGAGAGTATTGGATTTTATAAGCGCTTTCATTGAACTGTTGAACTTTTGTTGAGGGTCGTGTCCTGAAATGTTTAGCTGATCGAAGAAAAAGAATGAGAAGCACTGAATTTTAACACAAATGCAAAATCCTAATGTAGTTGCCACAGCAACATCAGCCGTATTGAAATTCAATGTCATTTGAGGGAAAAAATGGTTCAGAATAAGAACATAACAGTCTTGTTTTCTGTTGTACTGATTACCATTTGTAATCCAATTGCTTTATGCTAACGACAGATTATGTATATTTTAAAATGCAGGTCAAAATATTGTATAAATACACAATCTCTCATCATAGCTGCAAGAAGGCTATACATTATGGTTTCAAATATGCATTTAACCAAACATTTTGTTGATGTAAAGGCTGTAATCCTTCAGTTTAATACTATTATGTATTTGTAGATTGAATGTGTATGTATTTTCATAATGTTTTCATAATTTGCTCTCATAAAAGTGGATTCATTTCATAAAGTCTTTGCCTTAAGACTGTTGCGACAGAAGAGATTCTTCAAATAAACTGATTTTGCAGATTTTTTTTTATTTACTGCTTGCACTAACACACTTTCGCCAGTGGATGGAGACAAACACAAACTGATAAGGACAAGGACTCTTCAACTAAATTGAAAATCCACTCTATTCTCACGTGCTTTCCCTTTAGCAACGACCCGCTGACATGCAGCAGCCTCTCATATCCGGATCATAACATTCATATCCGGATAATATCCAGATTGTCTTTGCATTTGACCATATAAATTTGTCTCTGTTTTCTGTCTCCGTCAGATACAAATCTGATCTGTAATGCTTTTCCCTGGTCGCAAACAAATCTGAGGCAGCTAATTTCCTGGTGCCTCAAAATGTCATTGTTATATGGATTTGTGTGCATAAGAACAAGACTTCGAGTCATATGCTTTGTTTTACAGTTAAAGAGTTTTAATCATACGCTGGCATTGGTGATGTGCGCATTTTTAACTGCTCTGTCATCCATTATGAGAAAGTTACTGACAAATTAAATTAGGGTGGAGTAATTATGACTTATGCAACTTGAATGTTTCCAATTTACTCGCATGCACCATGTGTTTTAATCCATATTTCTCTCGCGCAATGCATATGCAGTTACACTGTCACCTGATCAGTCCAAGATCCATAAAGTGGCTTACTGTGGCCGAAATGCCCCGTCTGCTCCTGTCATTTCCTCAGGAAACCACGCATAACTTGAGTTAAGCATAAACGAGCTTAACAACCCCCCCACCCCATGTTTAACATTGCCAGAGTGAATGGAAGACAGCTGGTGATGCATTACTGTCCTCACACACACCCTGAGCTCAAATCTTTGAGCAGTGCCTCTCCTGTATGAGCTGTTTTATTTCAGCTGACTGGACCAATGAGTTATGGATACTGGAAAGTTATGACAGGCTTCTATTACACAGTGCTAAGTGTCTAGATATCTGTGTCTGTCCATATGTTTGTCAATATACCTGTATATCTGTTCGTCCATCGGTCAGATTGTTTGTTGACTGTCTGTACATTATCAATCAACCAACCAACCAACCAACCATCTATCTATCTATCTATCTATCTGTCTGTCTGTCTGTCTGTCTGTCTGTCTGTCTGTCTGTCTGTCTGTCTGTCTGTCTGTCTGTCTGTATGTCTATATGTCTGTCTATCTAGCTCTCTATCATTCTATGATCTATCTATCTATCTGTCTGTCTGTCTGTCTGTATCATTCTATTCTTTGTTCTATCTATCTATTTATCAATCAATCGATCTATCTGTATGTCCATGTCTATCTAGCTCTCTATCATTTTA
>CAIGQV010019029.1:9905482-9919890 GCA_903798115.1 Danio jaintianensis | reverse complement strand
ATCTATCTATCTATCTATCTATCTATCTATCTATCTATCTATCTATCTATCTATCTGTCTGTCTGTCTGTCTGTCTGTCTGTCTCATTCTATAATTCTTTTATCTATCTATCTATCTATCTATCTATCTATCTATCTATCTATCTATCTATCTATCATTATTTGATCTATCTATCTATCTATCTGTCTGTCTGTCTGTCTGTCTGTCTGTCTGTCTGTCTGTCTGTCTGTCTGTCTGTCTGTCTGATTCTCTGTCTGTCTCACAGTCTCTCTGTCTGTTTTAAAGAATGGCCTGCAGTGGAAGTGAACCTGAGCTGACATGTATATTTAAACGGCATTGCACTCTGCAGTAAACATGCTGGAATGTTTCAGTGCCATGATCAAAGCTCTGCTAAGACGCCGTTTAGACAACAAAAGCTGCGAGTGTCAGCAGGACCAGGACCAGGCCGTCACACAAACTGAAACTGTGGAGTGTGTTCCTGTCAGCATGCGGACGTGTCAGAACCAAAGCAATCGCAGCAAGAGATGAATAGTGCCAGATGTTGCTTCTTGGATCTCAGCCTGAATAGATGGCCTCCAGACGTCCAAGAAGAACAGCTTTTCAATCAAACTTAAGTCAGATGCGTAAATGTTTTACATCTGTCAGGTTTTCAATGTTTTATGAATTTGGTGAAATCATGTTTGTCATTATGATCGACAAGCATTAATGCTGCTTTAGGTATATTGTTGTACTTGGTCAAATTAGTCCCACAATGTACAAGAGGACCCTTGGCCTTTACATAATGCAATTTATGTGTGGTATAGTCCTAAACAATGCTATTGATGCAGACCTAAACAGATCCATCAGTAAGTGCTTTGTTTATTGAGTTATTTTGGACTTTCCAGCACTGGAATCAAATGAGAAAGAAAGACTTTTGTTTGATGTGCTGCCTTACCATAATATGTAAATCTCGTCTCCAATTGTTTATGTGAGTTGTGTTAGCTTTCAGAAAAGAACAAAAACCCTCAGCAAAAACAGTAAACAGGATATGTTATGCAGAAAAAAAACAACAACATAATTTTCAGCAAAGTAAATATAATATTATTTACAAAACACTAACTCGCACATGTGTTTTAATAAGCATCAATCAACCACCAGCCAATCGTAAATTGACTCGAAGGTTACCTCATCAATTATTCATAAGCGTTTTAAATAGCTTTCCTGGCAGGAACTTTTAGCGCTCTTTAATTTCTTTCTAGTTCTTATTTTAAAAAATAAAGTCGAATAACGACAGCGAAACTATCAGATTTAGTGATAAATACAAATTAGCATTGTGGTTTTTGTGTTAAAAGTCACCTGCAGCGATTTTTTTTACCTTACTGTCATGAAAACCGGACGCGTCCATGCAAATTAAAAGTTCGTTGTTTACAAACGCGCATTAGGAAATCATAAAGAGGATTAATGACTATTTCACGGTAAACTATGGTTAACAGTGTCAGAAGTGTAACTAGATAATAAGGGATTACTTTAATCCAGTTAATGTAAAGTGTGACAAGCCTGTCAGATACCGTTCAAGTCTATTTAAAAGCAACTGTGATACACTGATACATTCAATGATTTATATTGTTTCAGGTTCAGAAGGTTATTCATCTGGATAAAAGCACTGATTTGGTAAGTTACATAACTGTTGAATTATGTATGCGAGAAAGATTTACAATATGCTTGCTTAGGGATTGTCTATTATTTGTATTGTTATGAGTGTGGCAATGCTTTTCTTTTAAACTGATGGGCGTTGCTTATTCTTATTATTACATTACGTCTGCTAGAACATTTTGTGTCAATTATCAGTGTTTGTTCAAATACCACGGTTCACTCACTTAAATGTCCTTGCCACACTTCAAATTTCATCTAAAACATTTCTCTTTCTGTGATTGATTATAAAGCCAAAGCCAAGGACTTTTTGAATATGCAGGGTGAGTAATTGTCCCAAATGAATCATTTCAGCATGAAAAGCTCATTCTTTTTTTATTATTCAGAGACCTTAACCCCTCCTAACCCTTTCATTTCATTCAGTTCATTATTGTTTATATATAAGGGTCATTGATCTTACAAAGATGATTTTGATAGTTGTTTGTCTTAAATAAATAATGAATCAAATAATTAAATACATTTGAACTAAAACAAGCTCAAAATGCAGTGTATAGGCAAGTTATCGGTTGACTTGACATAAAAATAAAGAAATGGCACAGAATGATTGTAATAATATGTCAAAGTGCACATTCAGCTTTGCTGGTATATTTAAATAAATCTAACATTTTAATGAGATGATTCAAACATCTCAAAGCTGTGTGATCATTCATGTCAAACAGCACATAGCACGACTGCAGAAAAACTGTATTGACATGCACACCTGGAATGCATTTTCTGTCAGCTAAACAGTTCGCTTTTCAAAGGAAACCTGAGCTTGTTTGTGAAAGTGATACTTCTGGTGCTTTTGTTAAAATTAAAACTAAAAATTAAATGAAAAAAAAAAGTTCAAAACAGTTTATTAAAACTATTGCTTTTGTTAAAATTAAAATAATGAAATCGGTTAGGGATTTATTTTTTATTTCTTGAATAGGGACAGATACAATACATAGGTACAACTTGCATAACTATCTTCAAATGCATTTATTATAGTGCGTGTTGACAAAGTTGATTTGCAACACTTGTCCCTAAACAGGCGTTTTTTCCCCCAAATATATTACAAATGCCATGCACCTGAGGATATGTGACATCATATTCTTATTTGTAAGTCGCTTCAGGTGAAAGCATCTGTAAATTTATGAGTGTTACATAACAGAATTTCCAGAACAGAAAAGGTGGGATGGCTGTATTTTAACTAGGCCTTTCAAGTTGAAACTGAGATCATCGTGTAAGGTAAATTGTGATGTATTGATATTTTATTGCTTGCTGTCTTTGTTATATGGTTTTATTATATGCAGTTGATTTCCATTGAATATTTTGTTTATTGTTATAGAGTGCATGGAATAATATTTAAGTTTTAATGGTTTTAATACAAGCTAAGCTCAGTCAAGATATTTTTGGCTTAATCTTGATAACTACCAACGTTAATTTTAGGTTTAATATTAAGAGACACTGCATACAATGTTACTTAAACTAACTTTAATCAGTTAATCATGTTTCAGCATTTTTTTGTTTAAATAAGCAAAGTTAAACTTAATATTTTTAATCAATCTGACTAATGTTAGTTGAAATGACTAGAAAAATGCATTTGATTCACTTAAAAAAAATTAGGCAGCAAGAAATAAAGATTTTATTTGATACCCTGACATTGTGCATTGTACAGTAAATTCCATTTTTATGAAAAGACCGCTTTGGTACTGTGGAAATCATACACATTATTCAATACAACTTTACAGTCTGCAAAATACAGTTTTACCAGAAGCGCAAGTCAAATTTTAACAGAAGAATTCATGAAAGTGTTTATAATATTATTCGCTGAACACTTAACTTTTACACCCTCCAAAAAACAAGCCACGTTTTCTTCCATTGTGCAGTAAGTGGCTCATCACAACCCAAGATTTTTATGTGGTGATAGCTTTATTGAGTTGATAACTTTGAGTTGATTTGTTCTGTTTTAGTTTGAGCTGTCATTGGGGGCCATCATCATTTTTGCTCAATCTGCCTGGCGCCGTTAGTGGCTCAGCAATAACACTCTTCACTTTTAAGAAGACTTGTCAGTTGTTGAGCAGCGGTGAACCTCTTCCTCTCCTCATACTTGATCCGTCATATGTCTTTTCACCCCTTACTGAGAAGTCTGGTGGAGTTTTGCTGGCATCTTGCTCTCTTTTCTCTCAGGAGTGCAGCAGAAATGTGCATGTGTGTTAGTTTGTTTGCGAGTGTGTGTCTGTGGAACTCTGGCTGACTCGCAGCTCTGCATACCGTAACACACACAGATCCTTCTCCCACTTCACCGCAGTCGTGCCGAGCATTGCGAGACCCTCAGACCCGTCTCACACACACACACACACATGCCTCACATTACGACTGGCGTCTTCACCGTTCACTGCGAGTGTCTGTATGGGATATATAGCGATGGATGTACAGGGGTCGGAATAATTGGCTGCTTGGAAAGTCTGCTTAATGTCAGTGTTAGTTTTAGTGGTTGTGGCCACATGTTAAAAACTACAAAATGGCTGATCTCAAGTGGTGGTCCAATTGTAATGGCTGTAATATCCAGCAGAGGGCACTGTAAGTCTAAAATCACCCGGTAGCCATTATTGTGTGAGTTTCCTTTAATTTGAAGGGTGTACAAAGGTTATCTGTTTGTGTTTATTTGAACTTAACAAATGTTGGAGCAATGAAGTGTTTATTCAGTGCATATAAACCAAGATACAGTAATTGTGTAAGGGATAAGAAAAAGAGAGTGTTAAAATTCCTCAAGTTGCTAAATATGCTGCTCCGTTCTGAATGGGGAATGATTACCGGTAAATAATTAAGCAGATTATGAGAGAGGGAAGAGAAAGGGAAACAGATGCAGGGGTCTAGGTCGCATGGGCATTAAGACAAATCACCATGACGACAAGCCTTTAAGTGCGTGGATCCAAACGGCGCTTGCCAAGTTCCGCTCCGAAACATCTAAGCCATGAGCGTGCCTTCGTTTTGGACAACGGCATGCATCATGAGGGATCTGCGGATGGAGGCAGACGGAAACCGCAAGGACATTATTGCAATTATCCATATCTCTGGTGTCATTAAATAGATTTAGAGCTGGTGTTCGTTTCAGATCGCATGCCTTCCATGTGGCGTGTTGTTGTTGTTCAGTAAGTTGCGTATGGCCATATGTACAGCGTGTTAGGGGTGCTGGTCCTCAACGGACATCCAGAACTGGATCACGTTCAGCATTCTCACTTAGTCCAAAACCGCTCATTTATATCTTCTGACCAGAAATCCCATATGGCCTGAGCGCGTCCTGCTTCCACGGCCTCGCTGATCGAGTTTTAAGAGAGTTCTGCGACTCGGATTTGCTTGGCACCACGCATGTGACATATTCACGCCTCACGACCATATTTTCCGCCCCGGAGGAAATACAAGAGGCCTGCAATAAATCTTGCAATTACACAATAGAAAATGCAGAATATGTAAACACAGGAGTTTTAATTGGAAACACATTTGCCGCTGCGCAGCCGGGGGAAGGCAGCTTTCAGTAACGTCTATACAGACTGTAAATGAGTAATTGCCTCAGCCTCTCTCAGCCTGTCTCCATTTTTTAAATTCTTGACAGCCCGCTAAGGAGAGAGAGGCTGAATTTTGTGTGAGCGGGGTCTGCTCTGACCCCTCTCGCAAGCGCAACCCTCAGGGACACGGGAGGAAGCCTTATTATTTTCCTGCAAGGCTACAGAGAGACGCGGAGAAGGACAGGTGAAGAAAAGGCGAATGAAAATGAGATGGGGCTCCCAGGTTGAAAGGGGACCCGAAGAGGCTGACATCACGGCAGGCTTGCTTCATCCAGTCTGAGAGGGGCTTTTTGGCTCGCTGCCCCTATGGTTGCAGGCGCTTGCAGATTTACTTCAGCAAATGTGTTTCTGATAAGTCAGCACAGAGATTACATCTACTGAGCAGGTCTTCTTTCTTGTTTTAGACGTCTCCACTTCTCCCACCCGCAACTCATCTCGCAAAGCATTTGGGTTGCATTTAGATCCACGTTCAAAAAATGACAAATCAGTGTTTCATAAGAGTATGAAGCACATTTTTTGGAAATAACTGCATGATAATTAGGCAAGGTCTGCACATCTTGCATGATTTTAGTTTTTGGTTAAATTTCAGTGATCTTAATTAGATTATTAGGTCACACTTTACAATAAGGTTTCATTAGGTAATGCATTTATTAACATGAACAATACTTGTAAAGCATTTATTAATCATAGTTCAACATTTACTAATGCATGATTAAAATTAAAATTCATGCTTGTTAACATTAGTTAATACTCTGTAAGTTAACATGAAGTAACAATGAACAACTGTATTTTCATTAACTAACATGAACAAGTACTGTAGTAAATGTGTTGTTTATTGTTTGTTCATGCAAGTAAATACATTAACTGACATAAACTAATACAACCTTATTGTAAAGTGTTACTGATTATTATTACTCATCATTATTTTCATAGCATATTCTTATTCTTATTGCTGCATATATCATTTTCATGCTTAGCATACATAGTTTATAATAAAAAGTCAATATGTAATATAAATAGTTACAATTAGAACATATTTTATAATATTTGTACACCACAGTTGTATGCAAATAACTGGATGCATGCATCACAGTTTCCATAAGAAAATCATGTTTAAGCAGCACAACATATTTTCTATATTGGTTGCAATAAGAAATGCAACAAATCTGCACTTAAAGTAATGTAAATAAATAAATAAATATTAATGGCCTTGAAAATAAGTACATTTTCTTCTTCTTTCTTTCTCCTTTTTTTAGCTAAAATGTGACCTGGACGTGTTCTTGACAGGTTTTTGTGAGACTGGCTCTTTTACTGTATTCTGGAGCATTCACTGCCTCTGGTGACAGAAAATGAAAGTATGGGGTCAATGTTTCGTTTAGAAGGCTAGATGGTTCTGCCGTTGCTATGGACACAGTGCTGCTGAATGATTTGCCCATTGTATTTGCCTTCTTTAAAAGTGACGGCGATTTTAAGAGCTTTATTGATGTACTACACAGACAAATTCATCTTGCCATCAATTGAATTATCATTATGAATAGATCCGCGCATATAACATGAATCCGAGAGGCAGTGTGGAGGGGGCGGGGGGGTTCATATTTTTAGGGTTGTACACTAAGCGTACATTTTAGTCTTGGCATAACACTTCTGTTTCTTTTTTAAGGCATAACAAACCCGGTTATGCTGGCCAGCACCGTTTGCCTTTGTTACTTCAGCTGTGTGCTCAAAATAAAGACCAGTTAAAACTTAAACTTAGCCGCAAGGGAAAAAAAAACTGTAATATTGAATGCTTTCTCGGCCAAGGGTCACACTTGTTTCCCCAATACATTGTGTGTCAGTCTTGTCAATCAAATCTCAATGAAGGAACTATACAATGATAACCCTTCAGTACTTTGCCAACTTCAAGAAATGGAAAATACTTCTCATTGGGAAGTAACCGATATCATCTCGAGATCAACGTATTCACACAATTCCTAGCGTTCTTCTGTGCCGCAGTTGTCAATGAGCTGTTTGTGCGCTGATGTCAGATTTGGTTCCTCGACTGTGAAGGACAGCCTCATTTGTTCTTGTTTATTAGATATCAAATGTAGGAGCACAAATGGCTCGGTAGGTTGCCATTTATATCACACTGGTGTGCTCCCATGCACGAACGCTCTCTCTCGGAGGCTGGATTTGCTTGATTGGGCTTTCTCAGCTTGCAATGCGCGCCTGCTCTTTGTGTCCGTGTGTCCATGTTTCCTCTGCCTGTGCGTCTTTGATTCCAGTGGCAGCCATGGATCTGATCATAAAACCCTTTCCTGTTTTCCCACTCGTACCCCTGCTGCTGCAAATGAAAATGGACGCACACACACCACTGCCAAGCCTGGTTCGGTGGGACGTAAGCCAGCAGACCCAACGAAATCGAGGCACTGAGTGAGGCCTTATGGAGATTAATGTCTGGAAGGGGGGAGATGACATTTATGAGAAACAACACGGACAATTCGTACTTGACCAGGAAGATGAGAGTACTCAGTGTTGCATTGGAATTCACTTTATTTTCTTGCATTGGAACTGATCAATAGCATTGACGTGGAACCTGAGGACCAACCGGCTGTTAATGCAACTTAATTGAGTCGTTTATCTTTTAAATTCAGACATTGGGCTGCTGTCTCCTGTGTTGCTGGACAGAAGGAATTGTGTTTTTACACTTTACCCTCATGATGCGTTTCAGAGCATTTTGGCACAAATTAAAATACAGAAAACTTCCTAAACAAATGCACAGTTTTTAAGTAATTGAACTGAAGTTTACAAATGACTCAGGACCCTCAAAATACTATTAAGTTTTATCAATGTTTTGTGTTTAGGTCTATTGGAATTAAATATTGTTTGTCTCTAAGTGAAGTTTCATTGACTAATTTCAAGAGGAGTATGTGATATGATTGATTGCAGCTACAATAAATAGCCCGTTTCACCTTACTTCCCTTATCTTTGTTTTTGAAGAATCCCCCCTTCCACCCCATCTCCCCCTTTTCCTCCTTTACCAGTGGCAGCTCTCGAGAACTACTTGATCTCGGACCCCCTTACATGCTAATTGACCAGGCGGGAGCCCTGGTCTCAATTATCTCCGAACTCAGGGTTCTCTCCCGAGACAGCATGCCAAACCTGCTATTAGTATCAAGCAATATCTAAGTGTAAACTCTTAAAATTTGTATTCATATCAAAAACATTTGATGTAATGATATATTTAGATTTTTCTCATATCTCAGACACATTTGGGACTAATAAACATACAGTCGAAGGCAAAATTATGAACCTTCTTGTGAAATGTTAATTCTTTTTCAAATATTTCCCAAGTGATGTTTCAAAATTTCACAGTATTCCTAGGATATTTTACTTCTGGACAGATATTGTTTATTTTAGTTCAGCTGCAATAAAAGCCGTTTTAATTTAGTTTAGTTTAATATTATTAGCCCCTTTAAGATTATTGTTTTTTTTTTTAATGGCTACAGAACAAACCACTATTGTTCAATGACTTGATTAATGAACCTAATTTAACCTAATTATTCAATTGCAGTTTAAGCTGAATACTATACTAGTGACTTGCAAAATATAGTAAAATATTACGTACTGTCATCATGGCAAAGACAATAGAAATTAGTTGTAGACATTAGTTATTAAAAATATGTTAAAAAAACGTTCTCTCTCTTAAACAACGCTTGGGAAATATTTAGAAAAGAATTACAATTTCACAGCTAGGGCTAAATAATGTTGTCTTACTGTATACTGTGTGTACACCTACTGATCTCATTGCTGATCAGATACAATATGATTTAGTTATTATTTATAAAAGAGGTATTTAGAATTTAAGTATACAGATTTATAATGCATTACTATTTGTTTTTACTGTATAGGTCAGGGGTGCTCAACCCTGTTCCTGGAGATCTACCTTCCTACAGAGTTCAGCTCCAACCCTGATCAAACACATATAAACCAATTAATTAGGACCTAAACAGCACTTGATCATTACAGGCAGGTGTGTTTGATATGGGTTGCAGCTGAAATCTGCAGGAAGGTAGATCTCCAGGAACAGGGTTGAACACCCCTGGTATAGGTAATAAAACCCTGAGACATTTCTTAAAATATCATCATTGAAGCTCCACAGAAAAAAAAAAGTCATGCTAGTTTGGAACTCATAATGGGCTTTTCATTTTTGATTGAAATTAACATTTAATAAAGCTGATCTCCAATCATAAGATGCATTTTCTGGAGGACGGATGTTGGCGTGTATTGTTAAAGGGCCATTTGTTTCTACAAAGAGCCCAGTTTTGAAGGTTATCAGGAGGAAGAGCCAAATTAAAATGGATTTGTCACAGATTTAAGCATGTGAACAGCTTTCTCCCAGACCGCAGACCTCCGTGCTTAATGTCCATGATCAATGCCCCTAGACAGCACTGAGAGATGCTATTCATCGTCATTACTGATGCAGCTGTTTACGTGAACGCACGTTCGTGTCTAAATGGAGACACATGGATTGAAATGAACAAGATGTGGTTGCACACTTTAATCGCATTCGTTTCAGTAGCATTTAGCATTTTTTTTAAGCGCTATTTCAAAACGTTTAAGTAGTTTTTGCATTTAAGTAAAGTTTTCCAACCCCTACTTACGTTACTTCTTATTGGTCAAACAGAAATATAGTCATGCCCCAAATTGGTTTGGCCATTGTTGCTATAAAGACAAATGGTTTGACCACGAATGGGATCAATTTACAAGTTGGGATAGTAAGTGTTTAATTTTTTTATTTTATTTTTGTCTGAGGTAGAGCCGAAATGTTTTGTAGTAACTGTAGTGAAGTTTTTGTCTTTGGCACCATCAAGAGATCCATTTTGACATGCTATAATTTAATTAGACAGTATGACTGGCTCTTTTTCCATAGAGTTTAGATAGAAGACTGAACCCCTGTCAGCAATCCACGGTATCAAATGTTAGATATTTTTTTTTTATGGATCAAGGATGAAATTTGGTTTTGGCTTCGCTTTTTGTGGATGTATATTTATGAGAAAAGACCTTTTGTTCACTGGACGCTATATTCTAAACCTCCTCTCAAATAGACAAATTTTATTTATTTATACTTGGAGCATCTTTTGAGGATTTGTTCTGGTTTTTCACACCAACCGAATGAACTCCGTTATGATGTCAGGCCGAGGCTGCGCTTACACGACAGCGATGTACACTCAAAAAAATGACATTTGCTGTTTGTTCAAACTTTTTTTTTGGGTTCAACATATTTGTTTTATGTTCAATCCACTTACATTTGTAAAAACTAATAAGTTAACTTAATTCTTTCATGTTGTCCCAACACAAATTGATTGTGTGGAACCCAGCATCTTTTACTATGTAGCCAAAACTAAAAATAGTTTTTTCTTTGTGTTTTAAATTTTTTTTATGTTTTATGTTAACAGTACAACATTTTCAAAATGATCTACGTTTACACATCATGCAAAAACACCCTAAAATGCTGTATTACTTATGCCAGGTCAGCATTTAGCGCTGTCACCATGTTAGTAAACAGTACCTGTAAGGAAGTGTGTGTGTATGTAGAGTTTGCCTTGTGTAAGATACGCATCTTACACAAGGCAAATTCTACATACACACAAACGCACACACACACCGCGTTTGGTTGTAATGTGAGTAAATCCACACTTTGTTGATGAAACGTTAACAAACACTCAAGCAACAACAACACTAACATGTAAAAACAAAGGAGAAGCCTGAAAAAACAAAGGAGCAAATGATTCTTTCTGCAACCTAAAACATGAGCAAACGCCATGTTTAATTATTATCATCGCCTTTTGGACTATTATGAACTCGGAATGACAGAATTACTTTTTAACAAGAGGTTACATGTGCTGGTGAAGAATAAAGATGAGAGATTTGTACTGACAGTATTTGTTTCTTATCGTTTATGAACCCAAATAAGCCCTAAATGTATGTTTTGGGTATTTGTTCTTTGTTATTGGTAACATATCGAAGACTGTAAGTCTCTGTATGTGTTCAGAAATGTTTTATACATTTTTTAATTTTATATAATTGCAGACGTTACAGTAGGCTATTTCGCATTATCATTGATCTGCAGCTATAATCAAATCCTGTTCATAGAAAGGTTAGTAATAAACATTTATTTATACATAAGTATTTATGTATATAAAGCATTTGTTTAGTAAGAAGTGCTTCTCTTACGATATGTGAACTTCAATCGAGAATGACGTCGACTGCAACTTTCTGTCAAACACCACGCCCACCAAAAGGGTACCATTGGTACCATTTGGCAGTGAAGACACAAGCTTAATAAAGATGACCCGTACCGAACTGTATCGTACCGTACTGTACCACTCAGTGTAAATGAGGCATTACAAACGCACAATGTCATTGTCATAGACTTTCGTTTTTGGGTGTTTACATGGACACTACAACAGGGGCATTTTCAAAAACTTCCACTTTGGAACCCATTTACAAATGTTTGCATTTTCAGTCCCAAAAATACAGTTGTCTCGTAAACAAACATGCAAACTGCATAAAAGTTTCTCATTTTTGTCCTGTAAACAGCCCTGAAGCTAGAAGATCTACTGCAGCATGAAAATACCTTTGGAGGACCAATAATTGTACCATATCATTTAGAAACATTACACTTATGAATTCTTCACACTGACATCTGTCCTTTTTCCCCACATTCTTTTTTTGTGTGTTAAATTTGAAGTTCACAGTCAAACGATTAGCCGTAAGACACCCTGAAATCTTTTAAAAGACATCTCGTCATCTCCACTTTCTCTCTATGACACTTTCAATGCATATCCCATATAGTTGCATGGCAGCGAAATTCAGAAAAAAAACGTCAATGAAGAGATTTATGCATTATGTCTGCAAGCTAAAAAAGGATGCTGAAACCCGAAAGCTGATAGTGATTCAAGAACTGCCAGAGTTTTGCTGATGTGGAGCGATTTTCACCACAGCAGAGCGGCTCAGCTCTAGGGTTTCACCGGGGGGACAGGCGATCGTTTAATCCCATCCCGACATCACCGAGAGAAAGAAGTGTGATGTGCTGTTTCGAAGCACGAGCTATGACAGAAACACAGACAAGAGGCTCTTAATGGGCCCGCAGGGAGACAGGGATACCGGTTATCAATCAGAGATGTAGGAGAGCCAACACTGTTTAATCATTAACACACACTCGCTGTGAAAGGCGCAAACTGCATATGTTACCGCGAAGCTCACATACTCGGTCATATTTTTAATCTTAGTAATGCACTGACAGGATATGTGCTGCATTGACTGTTATTTAATCAGTCTGCTGCGATGGATGGACATTTTCGGAGCTGTTTATGTGAGACGTGATCTATGGGTTTGTGCATGTCTGTTTGACGTATCAGAACTAATTTGATATATTGGGTTTGTTAATCGCTATAAGGAAAATGAGAAAAACAAATTTATGAGATAATCAAAATAACTGATTGCTTAAAAATCATTAATATTGTAGATGAAGGATTTAGAAATGCAATAATTTGAATAAAAAACCTTTAGATTTATATATTTTGGAATATTTTGGCAAATTAATGACATAGATAATTATGAAATTAGATTATAATTATGTAATTATATATTGATAATAATGGGCGGCGCGGTGGCACAGTGGGTAGCACTGTCGCCTCACAGCAAGAAGGTCGCTGGTTCGAGCCCTGGCTGGGTCAGTTGGCATTTCTATGTGGAGTTTGCATGTTCTCGTGGGTTTCCTTCGGGTGCTCTTGTTTCCCCCACAGTCCAAAGACATGCACTATAGGTGAATTGGGTATGCTAAATTGTCCGTAATGTATGTGTGTATGTCCTGGTCCTCCAGGTTGGGAGTTGAGCATTGGGATAACGACCCACCTCATAAAAATTAGATGTTACAAAACACCAACATGGTCTGGCTAAATATCAAAGTTGATATAAACAGCCCTGGAAGTAAGTAGGTAAGTATGTTAATAATAATATCTCTTTTAAAGTATTAGTTACTTGTTATATTTTATTTGTAGGCTATAATTTTATAATTATTTATAATAGCTATTTATATAAGTTAAACTATCAGGTTATTATTATTCCCTATCAAATTTCTCAACTTTGATTTTTCAAAATTTGATTTTAAATTGAATTGATTTTCATGTTAAGTTTTATTTTAAATAGTTTCTGTTATTTCAAGTTAATTATTCTTTGATTTCCGAAAGAATAAATTGATCATATTTTAGACAGTCAATTAAAACGGTTTTAATTTGTCTAATAATGATAAAAAAGCTTGTATTTTGACGATTTATCTTTAAAGAATCAGTTTTTTTTGTTAACTTTTTAAAAATATATATATTTTGTATTATTATTATATGCTTTTATTTCCTATTTTATTTAAGATTGAAATGAAAACTGTTGGCGACACGGTTGCTCAGTGGTTAGCACTGTCACCTCACAGCAAGAAGGTCGCTGGTTCGAGTCCCGGCAGGGAGTTTGCATGTTCTCCCCGTGTTGGCGTGGGTTTCCTCCAGGTGCTCCAGTTTATCCCACAAGTCCAAAGACATGCGCTATAGGTGAATTGAATAAACTAAATTGGCCGTAGTGTATGTGTGTGGGTGAGTGTGTATGGGTGTTTCCTAGTACTGGGTTGCAGCTGGAAGGGCATCTGCTTTGTAAAACATATGCTGGATAAGTTGGCGGTTCATTCCGCTGTCGCGACCCCTGATTAATAAAGGGACTAAGCCCAAGTAAAATGAATGAATGAATGAAAACATAACAAGTCTTATTTTTATAACTGTGGGAATACAAAATGCATATTCAGCGATTTTAATAATAGGAATTTGTATCTATTTTTTGTTTGCTTTTTAGTTACAGTATATTAAAGTGATTTGTGGTTTTAATTTGTAAATTAATATGTTGATATATTTTAAGTGGCTAATAAAATATGTTATATCCGTTTATTGAAGGTGAATATCATTAGTCCTTTTTTAACCGATTTGGGTATCTATTTCCTAATTAATAAGCTGCTTTTTCTAATTTTAATGGCAAATTAGAAAAATTGTAAATGCGTGAAGAGATCAGCTTTGAAGGTCTCTCTCCTGTACAATAACCTCAGATTCAGACAGTGTTTCATAGCAGGACAGGGGCTCAGCACACATCCCTGGGGACCCTCATCTGAAT
>CAIGQV010019029.1:9888505-9903225 GCA_903798115.1 Danio jaintianensis | reverse complement strand
CACACACACACACACACACACACACACACACACACACACACACACACGCACCCACACACACAAACACACATCAGACACTCTCCACATGATGCGGAGTCATTTTCTCCTACTAGGCAGTAATTACTCCAGATAAGGGGCAATTAGAGCTGGTATTTGGTAATGACCGCCACTGGACATGTTTAATTACAGACTGCTCTAATGCAATGTCTGATTCCTGTAATAAAGAGATCTCGCTTTGAAGCAGTGGAGAGGGAAATGTCAAAAGAGAAAGTGAACAACAAACTTTTACACCTGCTAGGTGAAACTTTAGAAAGGTTTGTAAAGCCTAGCCTAAACAAGCAAGCAGTGTAACGCTGTGAATTTTATTTTATTTTATTTTATTTTATTTTAAACAGTTTATTAAAAACCTATTCATGCAATGTTATGTGTTATAGTATATAGTTTAATATCACAAGTAAATTGATAAAAAGAAATTAATAAAAAATTTGATTGATTAAAGAGCATAAATTACAAATTTGCAGTTTACAATTATAGAATTATTTATCTTTATGCAACTTGACTTTAAAATTTGTAAAAAATGCAATTTAAAAAATGTATTTATTGAATTGAAAAGAAATTTAAAATATTAAAATATTTTCATTAGTATCAATTCAGATGTCTGAATTTGATTTGAGTCAGAGAATCTCAATTAAATTAGATTTTAGATTAAATTTCCAATTAAATAAGTAAAAAAAAAAATATATATATATATATAATGTATTACATTGTGATATTTTTTTTCTCTGCGATTATATATGTATATATTGCGATATAAATACAATTTCACCAGATGACTTAAATAGCTCTATTTGCAAAGTCAATGCTTTAGATGGATTGGGAAGATTTTTTATAGGGGAAATAAAAAATATCTTTTTAAATGTAATTTATTATATACATATAATAAACAAACTACAGCCGTTAATAAATACAATTGACCAAATATTAAAGTAAAATAAACTGTTTTATGGTTTTGTTTTGTTTTTGGAGAGAGTCTAACAGTATTCAGGTACAGAAATTGAATAATCAAATGTAAAACAACACTGTCTTCATCATATCAGTAATTCAATAAAAATTATCTTTATTAAACGTCTTTATGCACAACTAAAATGCTTTGAGCTCTCTTAAAATGCTTATATAGTCACAGGCCTTAAAAACACATGAAGATGATGAACTTTCACTCTGTCATTGTTTAGTTCTGCAGTGTCTAAACAAACCTTGTGTGTTTTGACCAGTGGTTTCTGGTCATTTATAACCCCAACTCAACATTGCATATCTTGCGATGTGACAATTGCGAACGCACACATTGCGATATCGATGCTCAAACGATATATTGTGCAGCCCTAATATATATATATACACATATATAGTACAGGCAAAAAGAGTATTTTCACAATCTTTAAAAATCAATATTAAATTGACCACTTAAAAAAAGAAACTTTGAAAATGTTTGAAATACTTTGTCAAAGTAACTCTTCATGTGACAGTACAAAAGAGAAGGCAAGAGGACACACCAAGTGAGAGTGAAAAAGCAGTGCAATGTGTCAGTGCTCTGGCTCTGTGATGTTTGCATCAGCGACACAAAGGCCAGGGGTCGAGTCACGGGAACAGGGAAAAGAATCCGAACAAACCTAAAAGCAGACCCTCGTCTACAACCCAGAAATAGTGGAGAAAATCTCAGCACACATACACTGAACCTCTGCTGGAGTAATCAGGCAGCTATTCTTAAATCCCACTCTATTAATAAATCATTACTCTCACATCAGCACCCGGCTATATAAAATCATTAGGGCTACGACACTCTATAAGGCGCCTGTATGACACCTCAGCAGGAGACCGGCTATGATTTCAGGCTGAGGAGACTCAACGTCAGTGTGAGGTGATGTGGCTCGCAGAAAAATATGTCTTACTTTAAGTGCGCGAGATCACCAGTTTGAATTTAGCTTGATGGACAACTTTCAAAATGATGAGCCGATTCGTTGAATTTAGGCATCGCAACATTAAAATGGACAGTTTAATCAATTTAAAGTCACTTAATTACTTTCCTTTAGCTCGGTTTCTTCCACTGACCGCTGAAAAAACACTGAAAAAAATCATTCATTGGATTTACTTACTTTTAAAGTGGTTGCAAACAATTTATATGGGCTGAATTTAAACAAACAAATTAAGTTGAACATTACTAAATTTAATTCGTTTGTTTAAATTCAGCCCATATAAATTGTTTGCAAACACCTTAAAAGATTTTAGTAAATCCAATGAATACTTTTTTTCAGTCGAAAGGAAAAAGTTAATTAATTTTGGAATTACATTAGCAGTGTTATTAATGTTTTTATTAATGTTTTAAATGTTTAAATCAAATATTCTGCTCATAACCAGAAATTAAATTAACATGTAGTAATAATTATGTCCTATTGATTGATTAAAAAATAAAAAATGATATGTCATACAGTATGCTGATATTTGTATAATCAAAATTAATGTGATTAATCAATAAAATAAATTACCAGATGACAATAAATTGTTGATGATGCCAGTATTATAATCGTAGAGTTGGAGAATATTTTTATTTTATTTTATTTTATTTTATTTTATTTTATTTTGTTTTGTTTTGTTTTGTTTTGTTTTATTTTATTTTATTGTTTTATTTTATTTTTTTACATTTAATTTAATTTTATTTTATTTAGAGTGCTGAGATTTATAAAAAATAGTTTAGTTTAGTGTACAATATTGCAAAAACAACTTCATTTTTAGTTTGGGGAATGGATATTTTATTTATATATGTTTGAAACTGTGAGCTCTAAGCATTCGTGACCACGATTAAAATCCAGGCATTCAAAATTTAATTTGGACTTCGAAGTTAACCTTGCGTTTTTGACATTTATTTGTACAATTTTTAGGAATTTTTTGGTTTTAATTTGAATCATACCGATACTGAGATGAAGGTAGGGTACTGCGCCAACCGAAATTGACTATATCAGTTCCTACATCTTCAATTTGTCAGGAGTCCTCGTTTCATATCAGTCTCTGTTTTTGCAGTTATTAAGTGTGTTTGTGGACAGTGAGGCCTCCGACTGCTCTTGTAAAAGGTGTAATATAACCGAACATCTGATGAAGACGTTAGTAAAGACTGAGGTCAGCGGATGGACTGCCAGTAGGCCTCCTGACCCTTTAAACTCTGACCTCGCTTAAATCCTCAGCTCCATATTTAGATCCTGTTCCTCTAGTTTCCTGGGGAACCTGGTCTGGAGGTATGCATGTCCCTCATTTTAACACCATCAACTGCTTTCACAGCTTCACCCTATGCCTTCATGTCTTCTTTATCTCAGCCCCTCTCATTAGTATTCATTAATACCTGTCATATTTCAGACAGTCGTGTTTTTTCTGGTGACAGGCTGTAATTTGGCTTGTCTTTCTGCACCCGGATTCAACCCCACCCCCAAGATGCTCTTCTCTTAAACCACGCTTTCATCTAGACAGGCAGATAAAACACTTCCTCAGATGTAGATCAGTCATTTTAAGTGCTCTTCGAGTAATGATGTTATTCTTTGTGACTTTATAAGCTTGATTTGAAGGATGGAGTTTCGATAAGCCCCAATGCTCCGTGCCCTCTTTCGGCCCTGGCTGTGAATAAGTTTAGACTTGACTCCTGCCCCAACGGACAACTTTTATTGTGTTAGAAATGGCAGGCGACAAATGATGGTCATGTGAGTTAAGGACAAGTTAAGGACAGTCCAAAGAGCAGGCTCTCTATTTTCAGCACATAGTCTTACAATCCAGCTTGTTAAAGGAGAGATTTAGCCACTAACATGACAGAGCGATGCTTGTTGTGCTCTTAATTTGTGTGTTGCGGCTCTGCTTAACAATGCCTGAGGCTTAGCTGTAGATTGTTTATTGTTTTGTTCCGAAACGGGGATTAAAATGTTACAATGTTGCAATTTCTTCTTGGTTCGGTGTGCTTTGACAAGGCAATATTTCTAAACGTCCCATATTGGTCACAGAATGGATAAACAACAACTCCGCAGGCCTCTGTGGTTCATTTCTTTGGGCAAAAATCAGGCTTTGTCTGTGTTTTTTATTTGCTTTTGTGTAAGTCGTGAAATTCGGTTTTATTCACATGTGTTGTAATTTGTTTGTGAATCAGACTAAATTGATTTAGCTTTTTTTGCTGAAGATTCACCGTGACAAACTGAATTTCATTTGACTATGGAATGGACCTAGTTTTGAAACTCTAATGTAAACTGCAAAGCAATTGCGTTCTTACTAAATATAGATCCTCTACAGTATGTGATATTCCTCTCTCTGTAACTTACATCAGATGTGTCTATAATCTAAGGGTTGTTTGGTTGCCTTGGATCCGATGCGACACAACCTCGTGATCTCCGGGCTAACAGAGCCGGGCAGATTTAGATCTCTGGAATCATCCCAAGGATGCATCTCAAAGACGAATGAAGCTAATATTTTATCATCCTGTTCAATTACTGACAACATATTGTAAACAACTTTATAAAAATGCTTTATATTATGAATCATGAGGCCAAAATCCTCAGGGTCAGCATTGGCTGATTGTGTTTTATTACAATAGTCAATATTTAAAGAGGATCAAAAAAGTTGTCCGAAGACAAAATTGGATGTTGTTGAATAGACAACTCTGATGAAATGTTTTTATCCACTTTAAATTTAGCTTATGTTTTTAATGAAGATCATGAGCTCTGACAAAGCCTATTGAAGGCAAGCCTGAAAAATATAACTGCTAATGCTAACGCTTTATGGCAGCATGCAGGGAAGGAGATTCAATTTGATTGGCTGAGATTTGCTTCATGTGACCAAGTTAGTGTTTTCCAATGGCATGTAATACAGCCATGTTCATCTTCCCCATGGAAAGAAAATCTCTGGCTCTGATTGACTGATCAGTGAGTCTGTTAATGACCAGCGGTTTGGATTTCGAGAAAGAGAAGAGCAAGTGGAAAACTTGCCAATTGCTTGATTTTTAGAAAAGGCTTTATCCCCTCAGTTGAGCAGTCAGCGTAATAGAGTTGAGCGTGGGATCCCTGGTCACTGAAGCCCTGGATCTAATTGGCTCCTTTGTGCAGCTCATTGAGCTGAAAGGTGTTGAGTTGCCCCTGTTAAAAGTGTGAAGTTTGAAAGTGAGTGTCAAACTCAGACAGATTGGCCAAGCTTACCTCTGCGTTCTCTGCAGCTATTAAAGGAGTAATGGCTGGATTTGGCGGAAGAAAGTCCTAACGCATTGACCAGATGACAAATTAGGATTGTCCAGGCCTTGCTTTCCAATGGGGGCTACTACTTTTTGCTTGCGTGTGTGTATCGAATGGATCGTAGTTCTTTTAAGTCCAGCGTTGATGTGTCTGGGATTAGTTAGACAAATGACCCGAATAAAAGTGCTGCTGGAAAGACCATTTGATATGCTGGTCTGTGATCGTTCAACCATTTGTGACCGTTCAATGGCTTGTCCCCTTTGTTTCCAGGCCCTCGTACTTTTGCACTTTAATGACCGTGCTTTCATTTCATTGCATTTTTTGATATACTAGTGCACACTATATTTCATTTTCTTGGCATGCTAGTGCTTTTTAAGTCGACAAAGTACTAATTAGCTGACCTTGTATCAAAAGAAACTTGAAACACTTATTACAAAGACTTTCCCTATGGAGCAACCAAAGGTTAAGTGTTCTGCTCAAAGGAACTGTGAGGATTTGTTCATAATTCACCTCTTGTATGGGTTTAAACTTAAAGTCCAGATCAGAGCTACTTGGGTTCACCACCTTACAAGTAAGGTAAGGTACTGAGGTAATTTTCAAAATACAGAATTTTCATGTATTAATCAATTTTGAATTGTCAATATGTGAACAGCCTGTGACAAAATAAAAAAAAAAGAGAGCTTCCCAAACTTCCTTGGTTTTTGGTCAGTGTGTATTGAACGTGCATCTGAGGCAGTAAGTCCACTGTGTTACATTGTCGTACGGTGACAATAGTAATAATATATTGTGTTATAAATAGATTTATAAGAATCAAATCAAGTATTCTAATGCAAAATACTACAAGTACTGTAAGTAGATATTAGATAGATTATATCTTTATTACATTAAATGATTTGTATTGAAGGTGATTTAAAGGGATAGTTCACCCAAAAATTTAAATTCTGCCATCATTTCTCTCACTTCTTTTTTTCAAAACCTATGTGGGTTTCTTTCTTCTGTTGAACACAAAAAAAGATATTTGGTAAAATGCTGGTAGCTAGCACCTATTGATTTCCATAATATTTTTTTACCATGTAAATTGTTGGGTGCCAACAACCACCATTATTCAAAATGTCTTCTTTTGTGTTCAATAGATGAAAGAAGCTCAAATGTGTTTTGAACAGCATGACAGAGAATGAATGATGATTTTTTTTTGTGTGTGAACTATCCCTTTAAGCATTTTACAACTTGTTAATTTCACTAGTTTGTGTTTGTGAGTCCAGCAGAGCATGAATTCACTGGCTCGTGTTTTTTTTGCGGGAGACTGACAGTAAAAGTAAATTGATGGTACGGTTGTCATAGAGATTTGAACACCTGCTGAGTCTTTCCAAACAGGTGGGCATACCACTGTCAATCAATATGTCAGCACCATCCCAAATGTACTTGTAATCTTGAATTTGGAAGAATTTTTTTTCACATACCTACATTATAAGCACTTCCGAACTTTTTGGCACATGATTTACTGCTAGTACATAATCACACATACTTACTCTTGCAGCATTTCATGGTCCCTTGATATGTTGCAATTGCATAGTATAGTGTGCTAATGGACACTTTTCTCCATTCATGATGGGAAATTACAACCGTTTCCAGGCATAATGCTGCTTACAGACATACAGGAGCTAGAAACCCAATTTCAAATCTGTCATCACAGCGAAGGAATTTTCCATGACAACGCTATTCCCCGCGTGTCAGCATGGCATCTCAGATTGCCAGTCGGTTTAATGGTGTAAGCTCTTTTCTGGACTACCATCCGTCTGCTGTGTATTTTATTGGTTGTTTCATGCATGGGGCCACAGAAAACAATTTGTGTGGGTCGAGCCGAGAATGACGACAAGAACTTAGTCAGAACATCTGCCAAATCTGTAAATCTAATCCGTTCATGTTGAGTCAGCCAATGCATCGGTGTCATTGTTTGGCAATTTGGGAGAAACACAACTTCAGAATGGAGGCAGACTAAATCAAGGTCCCTAAACTAACGTCAGACTTGTAGGTTGAATAAAAGGCCACCGAGTTAAAGACCTCCCTCTTCAAAATACCTTTGTACTCTGTGTGACGCCAATATAGGGATCCTTCCCCCTCAAAATACTGCGGGCTGATTTGTTGGATATCCTTCCCCTTCAATCTCCTGGCTTTTCAGGTGGTTGTCATTGTCCGTCCATCAGAGCTTGGCGTGGGTTGGGTCCAGTTTCTAAAACATTGATTAGGCCTAAGCCTGTAACAATAAACAGTCAGCTGGGCTTTGGCGGAGTTGTGTTAGTGTTTCTTCCATATGAGGTAGATAGCAAAGCATGCTGGGTAATAGCTCTCATATGCGACCTTTCATTCCAGGAGTCCTGGGGAAATTGATTAGTGATATTTAGACATAAATATTTGAGGAAAATGCAGTAATGTAGGTTCATTTTGTATCAAATTAGGGTTTAAGAAACACAGTCATTGTAAAGCAGCATGAATAGTTCATTGGTCAAAGGCGATATGTCCAGTTTGGGTTTCTAAA
The DNA here is from genome assembly GCA_903798115.1 of Danio jaintianensis. Lineage (NCBI taxonomy): Eukaryota > Metazoa > Chordata > Actinopteri > Cypriniformes > Danionidae > Danio > Danio jaintianensis. The sequence continues at coordinate 9,895,440 of CAIGQV010019029.1, read as the reverse complement.
TTAGAATTAAAGAGGTTTTACATGCACAGAAAGCATATTAAATGCAAATGTACTTTTTAAAATCTATAAAATAATAAGTAATCATAATACATTTTAATATAAATGAATAAAAACGTATTACTAACTTATGGGCAAAACCTAGTGCTAGTAAAATTACTATAGAGCATTAAACTAAAATGATTCATTTGGGGCTGCACTATTATCCTGATGCATCTTATTAAATGTCTTCAAAAAGATTCTTGTTATTTTTTTACATTTAAACTTTTGTTATACTTAATATTTTAGTGGGTGTCTTCTGTATATCATGATAAAATATATACAATAGTCATTATTTTTTGTTCTTTGACCTACATAAGCACTACATAATTTATATTTTCGCTGCATAGCCATGCATTAAATCTATGCATTAATGTTATTGCTACTTAATATAAAACATACAATATGTGTTTGCATGATTTTAGTTTGTTAAAATGCTTACTAACAATTTCTGTGTGAAATTATCTCCAGTATTACAGTAGTTTGACACCATGACAATGCAATGCCATGAACCCTAAAATGATTGTAAAAATAATGCAAAAAACTTTACAGCTAAAGTTATAAAATTATAGGCTTCACATTTTAGCTTTTAAATGATCCCAAAATTGGCCCCATGGCAAATGTCTCGCAGTAACTTTAATTTTCGCTTTTATTTAAAACCAGAAAAACAAAATAAAGGCGCAAGCTAAATATTTTTGTGGTTATCAACATTGTACCACAAATGCATAAAATTCCTTCAAGACAGAAATGATGTTTCCCAGTTGACTGGGCCCCTGGATGTGCATTCAAATAAGGCGTTGTACCTGGTTGCACTTTGTCTAGTTATGTAAGAGCAGCTCCTGAGGGTTTTTACACTGGCCTCTTATGGCTGTGATCCTAATTTAAAGATACATAGTTTTATTTACGAGACAACTGAAAATAACACACAATGTGTGTGATCTAAGGCCTGTCAGAGTTGAGCTTGAAGTGCTGGCAAAACAATGCAGTAAATAATGTTAGGTTGATCAAGCATTTTACTAAACAGCTGTGACACAACAGGGAAAAACAGAATCAGATCTTCCATCTGGAGTGCATTTGTTTATCCTGTCATTATATGTCCATCTCCATCAAAAAAAAAACCCTCATAGAATTACCTATCATGACGCTAAAGCTTGCATAATTTATAACTCCAATATAAAGCTATTCATTTGGTGCGAAAAGGGAAGTAAACAAGGCTGAGAGCAACACATATTTATATTATCCCTCTAAACTTTTAATTGTCAGCCCCCCAGTGCAAAACAGGAGCCAGATGATTAAAGCCTCCGAGAAATGATCCCTTGGCTTGGGTTGTGTCTGATACTCCAACACTGTTTGTTCCAAGACTGCTAGTCTCTACCGAAAACCATCAAAACCCATATTAAAGCCTAGTGTGGTAGCTGTTTTGCACGTTTATGAGAGCCGGCATAATCTATTTATGGTTTCACAGATATTATTGAACTATTTAAGAGCAACTGCTTCGACTCTAGTGGCTTGCATGAATGGCTGGACTGAGAAGGATCTTAAAATAAGGCTATTTTCTTTTATCACACGCTAGCGTAATTATGCAGCCATGTAGTTACAGCAGCAAACCTCGGACAGGACTTTTGGCGACCCATGGGAGAGCAGAAGTCTTTTAAGAGGCTGTTTTACGGTGAGCGAAATGCCTTTTGGGAGGTGCTCCAAACAATGCATCACCAAACCCCACAGTGTTTTGAAGTTTGGGGGGCCCCTAATGGTCCCTCGGGCCCTTTCAATACCTGTGAGAACCATGTGTCCGTTCCCTCAAGTCTTCAGCTTGATTGAGGAGAATGTTTTTGGGTTAAGTGCTCCGAAATGTTTGTGGTTTTTAATTTGGAGTTCTTGACGAGCATCCAAACAATCTTGCGGCGGCCTCAGAATAACTTCCACGCTAGTGAAACGTGGTATGTAGGGAGAGAAGATGTCCCTCTCCGTCGATTTCCCCGCCGCATGGTTAAGCAATCACGGCTAGTGTCGAACCATGGGAAAGGTAAACACTTCCACCGAAGTTCCCATTATGAGATTTTGGCTTCTGCTAAGTCAGAATGGGTTGAGTCAGATGAGACATAAAAAGCTTTCTCGCTTCATTAGCTGTTGTTTGTTTTGCTAAATGTTTGGCTAAAAGACTGTACCCTTGTGAATAGCAAGTATACTTTAGCATCATTTTAAAAAGAACATGTATTGTGTAAATAACATACTTAAAAGTGAAGTCATTGTAATGTTTTAGACACTTGCTGCTATTTACCATCAAATTGAAATGTAATTTATATTATTGTTGACCCATGTAAGTAGGATGTAATTACATTTTAAAGGTGATTTCATAAGTATGTTTTCTTGAAAGTGTACTGCTGAATGTACTGATGTGAACTAATATGTTTGAATGCCTTTTATATATAAAAAAGTAGCTTTAGAAATAAATAAATCAGTGACAATGGTAAACCAAAAACATTGTATCACCAACACTCAAAACACAGGTTTGATAGAATTTAAAGAATTGCATTTGACAGAAAATTAGATCTTGAACAATCTTTTTAATGTTTTTTTTTTAATTACTATGGAAATGTTGTTAATAGTAATCATATGTGGTGTTTCTAATGTCTTCCTGAGTAAATCACAGAGTCATACAATTGATTCATTCAAATGACTGAATCATTCAGGAATGAAACAAATGACTTTATGAATCATTGGTTCACCTGATTAATTCAATACATGGAATCATTCAGGAATGAAACAATGTGTGCTGATTTGAAACGCAAACCAGTTCAGCTGTGGCTTTTTAGATAATATTCTTGTTGGTGACAAAAAACACAATATGGTTGCTAAAATATAATACAATATTATGTTATTAATTGGACTTTTGTACAAAATCAAGACCTGAACACCAAGAGAACTGAGCTACAAATGTGAACACACCCCTTGTCAACACATCAAAGTATTCTTGGTTAAAGCTTTTAATTTGACATTACAAAGTACACTTTAAGTACATCTGAGTGTTAAGAAACATATGCGCATTCAGTACAATTAAGTGCAGTTTAACCTTCTTCGTGTAAATAAACTTGAACAATGGAAAGCAATACAAAGTTGCTCGTTCATTTAGTCATTTTAGCTTGGCATTCAATGGCATGTTAATTAAAAAGCTTTCACAGGTAATCACAGCTAATTGCTACAATGTAAATGAATGTGCAAGTACAGGAAAAACTAAAAGACATCAGCTTCATGGTATTAATTATGTTGCCAGTAATGGCATGCCGTTTTGTTTTCAAATCAAGGTCATAATTCATCTATAATTTAGCTTAAAATGTTAATTAAGAGATTTATATGACTTTTCTTTTTTCAGGTAAGAGCTAACATCACTTTTCCTTTTTTTTTTTGACAACAGAAATATCACAAAGTTTGACGTGTGCTGCAGGAACTGCTTTTGGCCACCCAGCAGATGTGATGGAACCGAGAAGAGTAATTCGTCCAGGTAAGTGGATAAGCTAAGAGCTCCTACACAGCTGGAATTAATATGTTCTTGAGAAGAATTCGAGGCATGAATAGATAATTACAGTGTTTGCAGCGTGAGGTAATTACACTTCAGCCTGCCTTTTGAGCAACTGCTGTTGAATCCCTAATGTAGTTTAGAAATGAAAAACCCCAGTGCTTCACTCGGACCCAGAGCTATGGCGCTAGTAAGCAGCTCGGTGACTTTATTATTGTACAAGGTTTGAAGTTATGTGATTTACTAGCTAAAGTTGTAAGTGTGGAAAAGAAGCTGATAAAACCACTATATATTCACACATTCTTAATTTTCTGGCTCTGAAAATAGTGTTGATTTATGTGTGTCCCCATGAATCAAGAATCAAAGACTTATAGTGGATTCAGATCATTGACCTGTCAATGGATACAAAATTAGCCTTTTCTTCTGGCTGGTGTACTTTCAATTAATAATTTGCCTTTAAAACTGTGCTTAATTTCTTTGGAGACTTAATTTCTTGCTTTTATTTGCTTGTGAGTTTTCTTTTTATGTGACAATGCAAACAGCAAACATACAAGAAACTAAACATTTAGCAGAGAGTGTGTTTTTGCTACATAAGCCTGACTTTCAGGACCTTTAAGCAGAGTGAGACGGAGCTGCTCCTTAAGGTAAGAAATGGAGATTTTTAATGATCTGTGCTTGGTAGCTAAACAAAACGGATGTGATATTCATGTGAATTTTGCTCCTACACTTTTTTTTTTTTTTTTTTTTTTTAATGACAGCGTTTCATGAAATAATATTCATCCATCTATTGTACAAGTTAATAAATTGTGGCGTAAAACAAACAGAAAATGTAAAATTACACTCAGTATTATGCTCATGTAACATTCTTGCCTCCACAGAATTCTTAAAATCATGTTTGCAAGTTAAAAGGTTTCATTAAATAAATGCTGGGTTCACACAAAATTTTATATATATTACATACAAAGTCAGTAGAAATGTGCAAATAGGGACTCATTTTCATTGGATGACAGTAATGGTGAATAATTTACCTCAGTCTACTCACATTAAAAAAATTTAAAAAATTAACTCAACAAGAAAATATGTCTGATGCATAAAAACATCCCATTAGTAAACTAGAAAGAGTAACGCAATTCTTCGGATCTGGAATGAACCCAGCATTATTCATATTGTTCCCTAAGAAACTTTGTAACACAATCTGAGGTGTTTTTTTTTTTATCTAATTTGAGAGATTTCTGCATTTTCATCTCTTCAAAACATTAAAAAGGTAAAAAATGTGTACCGTATTCAAATTCAGTCATGAAAGCTCAAGCACGCCTGTTTGAAATACAAAAATCAGTAGTGTTTAACGTTGTGTGCCATGCAACTTTTTTAAACTTCAATTTCAATTTAATAATCAGTAAGAATTATTCTCCCTCGCCACATACAGTAGCTAGGGTTGAGATGTTTATGTTCATGTTTATATGTAATTACTAGTCTAAATTAATCCTGATAATCATATAAACCAAGTGTTTCTTCAGAAGACAAAATAGTTTGATTCATATGGATTCACTTTTTGAAGCATCAATATTTTATTTCACACAAAAAAATCTATATTAAAATGTCTTATTGGTTTCTAAAATTAATATTGAGTCCCTTTTTTATGTCAAAAATAAAAAGTATGATTATTTCTCAGTTTCAGCTCACTGAAACTGAGCTCTAAACCTGTTTTCCTTTTTTATTACATTTCATGTGCTGTGCACTTGTGAAAGCTCTTGGTTGTTTTTAGCAGTTCTCCGAATGCAGCGTCAGCCGGTGATTGGGCTGTTGGGGATGGTGATTGAGTTTGAAATGGAGCAGGTCAGCCCCAGGGTATCTGAACAGGCTTAATGGACCTGTTTGAGACCTGCGGGGGCTATGAGCAGTGGGGGTCACCGTGGGGTCATGTTTACTCAGAGCCTTCCAGAGCGTGCCGCATGCCAATTCATTTTCCCCCAGCCTGAACAAGTGCAGCGCCACATCTGGATGCCATCGGCCTTCATCACTGGGGGGAGACCTTCCCATAATCCTGCCAGGAAAGTGAAGGGGAGCTTGTGGGGATTTAGTAAAGCAATTCCAAAAAAAAAAGAAAGAAAAGAAAATTTTAAAAAAAGCTTATTTCAATACACCGTGGGGTCTTTGGTACAAGCGACCCTCTGCGCTGCTTACCGTCAGATTTCTCCAACACTCTCCAAAGTGACATATTTATAGCGATGTGTGCTCTGGTTTGAGATTGCTTAGGCCGACTGCACCACGTTTCATTTTCAAGCCACAACATATAGCCAGTCACATCTCATTAAGTTTGGGGCAGCTTTCTGAAAGCACTCCAGCAGTTAACAAGAGCTGTAAAGCCAGCCAGAGCGACTGGAACGCTGAGGTGAGGAGAATAGGGACTGAATGTGTGGCGAAGTATGAGAGGAAGGTGAGAAGCTTGGCATGTGCCGAACCGGGCGCTGCTTGGCGGTGGAGCTCTTGGCATCATTAATGAGTAAAAAAAGTAAGCCTGAAACCACCGGACTGTGACTGTGCGCAGGCATAATCAATTTTTGGAAATGAAACTGGCGTAGATCATAAAAATATGAACAGCGCCATTGAGAAGAAGTTTCTTTATGGTGGCCCAGAGAGTGTAAAAAATTATGTAGTTTATGGAGCAATTTTACCTTTTTGCTAACATACATAAACCTGGATGGCAGACCTCTGGGAATAAGCGGGAAAGGAATGTGAATCACTACAAGCATAAACAATCTTTTTTTTTTTCGGGGTGTTTAATCATTTTGAATACCTGTATAGAACTCAATACAGACACAAATCAGCCTCAGTGGGAGTGAGTGGACGGTTATATGAGGAAGCAGAGGTTACGGTTCCTCGGTCTCTAGAGGGTGCCCTTATGGTATTCTGGTTTAAATTTACAGCATAGCTTTTCAGAAGCCCACAAAAAAACTTCATTGAAGTATAAGAGAAGGTAGAACTTAGTAGTTTAGACAAAGTACAGTGATATAGCTATATCTTTTGACTGCAAACTGATAAAGTGCACTGTAAAAAATGATATGACAAAAAGTCCTGACAACAAATGTTTTATGTTACTGTAACTGATTTAATTAAGTTAATTAATAAGTAAACAAAGTTTGCATTAATATGTTGAGTCAGTTTGATTGATGTTGACTTTGATGAAGTTGAGATGACTAGAAAAGTTAATTTGATTCAACTAAAATATTTAAGGCAGCAACATTTTTTATACAGTGTGACTTGAGAGCAAGTTCTCTGTCCATTATGGGATGAATACAGTATAAATGAAAGTCTATCTATCTATCTGTCTGTCTATCCATCCATCCATCCATCCATCCATCCATCCATCCATCCATCCATC
>CAIGQV010019029.1:9859577-9871515 GCA_903798115.1 Danio jaintianensis | reverse complement strand
TAGTAGTAGTAGTAGTAGTAGTAGTAGTAGTAGTAGTATTACTATTATCCCCAAATAATAAAATACTATTCGTATTATCCAAACTCATTTTATGGCTGTGTTCTATTTTTAATTTCTTATTACTCTCTTCTAAACTCTTAAGGGAACAATTGTGATTATTAAGATACACTCAGAAGAAGACCAGAAAATCGGATATTTAAGCAAAGACTTAAGACTTTTTCTCTTGATCACCGTTACTGTCTAGGTGAAACAAACAAGGTATTTAGTGTAAATAAGCCTTTTTCATTTTCACCTTTACCACTTTTTTCACTCTCTCCAATTATTTATTTTCCATAAAGGGCACAAAACAACCTGCAAACTCTCAAACTATGTTTATGCATCCCGTGTTGCCCCTCTGTTTATTTATTTCTTAATTGCACCGACCAAACATGTTTCAAAAACCACATTCCCCTTAAAAATCGCCATCCAGTCTCTGTCCAGCCAATTTAACGCACTTTCTCTCTCCACACACACACATACACATCTGGTTCACATTTCTAAACCTTCTATTATTTTCTACCTCCTCCACAGCTTACAATGCCCTTTTAGAAAACCGTCAACCCGTACTGTACTACCATTGATTAAATGTTTGCGTTAACATAATGTGCTTCCAATGATATCCAGTCATCTGGTCAAACAATAATTCAAATAGTGTTTGACATTGATTTGACCGGTGTTTATGAGTGATTTGTCCTCTGTGTGACGGTGAGTTGAAGAATGTCAAGTTAATATGCTTTTAAAACTCGCAAGCTTGTCAACCATGATCATCAATCATAATCAATTTTGTTGTCTTAAAGTTGCATTTCTTGCACAAAAAAAAGATAAATGATTCATTTATAAAAGCAAATGCATCAAAACACACTATTGGATCAGTTAGGGATGTGATTGGTTGACATTTCATCCTTTAAAAGCCAATAAATGCCTCACAGCACACCATATTCAGTTTCATTCTGACAGTAAGTGAGTTGAAGTGTTTTTCAAGGGTTCAGAAATGCATTGCACGCTAAAAAAAAGTAAAGCAAGGAAAAAAAAAAAGCGTCAAGATGGAAGCTCTCTCCACAAGTAGCTCACTCATCTCTCTGTGTTTACAGTCAATAAGCTCCGGGTGCTATTTCAACCCTCAAGGCCAAAGGGCTCTGACCTCATTTCTCAATATCTCAGGTATGGAAAGACACTCTTTCTGACTGTTTTTCCTGGTGTCATGACCGTTCATTCACGATCACACACACTTAAGAAATCGAACACTATATAAAACAAGGGCCAAACGATATGCTTATACCTTTGGGCATTAGACTATTTAATGAAAATAACATGGGCACTTAGGGACTTTCAATAAATAGTCAATTGCTTTTTAACCATTTTGATCTTTAATGTGGGGATGCTGAAGTATGTTTTTGTTTGTTTATTTGTGCAACTTTGTATTTAATCTTCATTTTATTTTGCTTTTTGTATTTGGTATTGATGTTTAGATGTAATTTCTGCAATAGTTCAATCCTGGCATTGCTATGCAGAAAACAAATAAACCTTGAACCTTATTTCAACATGCTCGCAGCTGAAGATCAATAAGTGGATCCGAGGTGGTGTCTCGGCCTTCAGCTCTCCTGCCATTGGCGAAGAACATTCCAGAATTGCACGCAGCGTTGAGTAATACGTCAGCAGCTTCTGAGGTCAGGGGTCAGAGGTCTGCCGACCACAAGCATCCCCAGGGCTATTTAAGGGGTGAAAGCTTTGCCCGTTTGAAGGGTCACCTGTAAATGTCACCTGTAAGATGTGAAGGAACTTTGACGTTTTTTTTTACTCATGTTCACGTAGTTCAAAACTCGTTTGACTTCTATGATTGGAAAACAAAAGGAGGAATTATTGGTTATTAATAAAGTGTCAGAAAGTGAAAGACTCAGTAATATGTCATTGTAAAATCACTGTGTATAGTAAAATATGCTCCCACACTTGTAACATTCTTGTGATGTTGCTCATAACACATCATTTACATTCAATTCAATTCATCTTTCTTTCTATAGCGCTTTTACAATGGGAATTGTGTCAAAGCAGCTTAACATAGAAGTTCTAGTAAATTGAAACCGCTTCAGTCCAGTTTTTAGAGTTGAAGTTCAGTTTAGTTCAGCTCAGTGTAATGTAAATGTAACTTATTAACTTAGTAACTCATTCATTCATTTTCTTTTTGGCTTAGTCCCTTTATTAATTTGGGGCTGCCACAGCGGAATGAACCGCCAACTTATCCAGCATATGTTTTACACAGCGGATGCCCTTCCAGCTGCAACCCATCACTGGGAAACACCCATACAGTCCCATTCACACACATACACACTATGGACAATTTAGCTTACCCAATTCACCTATAGTACATGTCTTTGGACTTGTGGGGGAAACCGGAGCACCCGAAGGAAACCCACGCGAACATGGGGAGAACATGCAAACTCTACACAGAAATGCCAACTGACCCAGCCGAGGCTCGAACCAGCGACCTTCTTGCTGTGAGGCGACAGCGCTACCCACTGCACCACCGTGCCGCCCCGAACTTAGTAACTATAACTTAATATGCATCATACATGCAGAGCATTAAAACATCAACAAAAATCAACACTGTCTATAAGTAAAGTGTCACTACACATTTAAAAGCGTTCAGGACTGAACGATTGTGACCCTGGAACACAAAACCAGAGTACATCCTTTTTGAAATTGAGATTTATATGTCTACTTAATATTGAGCTTTGTATTGATGAATGATTTGTTAGGATAGAGCAATATTTTGGCCGAAATACAACTATTTAAATTCTGCTATGTAAAAATATCCATAAATTAGCAGTTTTTTAAATTTTTTTGATTTATGTTTTTATTTTTTATTTTTCCTCGTTTATTTATGCTTTTGAATCGCATTTTGGGACTTTAATCTTTCTTCCAACAACTTTTAACCTTGAAATGTTTGTAAAAGTGATTTTTATTAATATTTTTAATAGTTTAAAGTGTTATTTTGTCGGTTGGTGTTGTAATTTACGGTACAAAAACCTTGTAATAAACTACCAGCACAGTTAATAACAGACTATATATTATTTCTTACACATTATATTATTTCAAACTACTGAAATATCAATAAAAGTAACTTTGTTAAACTGTAGAGTTGAATTTTCTACATCAGAAGCCAATAGAGATTAAGATCAAGGTCCCATAATGCAACTTACAATCGTAAATAAACAGAAAACATAGAATACAGAAACTGTAAATTAACAGATATTTTTTACAATGTGGAATCTGAGGGTTGGAATAAAATCGAAATATTGAGAAAATTGGCTTTACAATTGTCTATAAGTTCTTAGCAATGCACATTACTAATCAAAAATTGCATTTTGATATATTAACAGTAGTAAATTAACAAAAAATCTCTTCATGGAACACGATCTTTACTTAATATCCTAACAATTTTTAGCATAAAAGAAAAAATCGCTTATTTTGACCCGTACAATGTATTTTTTGACTATTGCCAAAAAATATGCCAGTACAAAGTTAGACTGGTTTTGATGTCCAGAATCGCATTTAATCCCACAAAAAGACTTAGAATGCACAAATACATGTGAAGCACAATAGAAAGCAGATGAAAGCGCACACACAAACATACAGAGACGCTGCTGTTGCAGTAAACAGGCTGATGCAGCAATGCAGTGGCCGATTATTGAACACTGCAGCAGACTCCAAAACGCACACAAACACACAACAAAGCAGCAATGCAGCCGGAGCGATTAATGGCGGTACTTGCGAAAAGAACAGAGAGGCAGCTGACAACTCTTTTATTAGGGTCACAGAGATCATCGCTGACTGCTCCACTTCCACTCTTGCTTTAAAACAAGGAATGTATATGACACCTACAGACACTATACCTGGGTGGCGGTAAAAAAATTAGGTGTTATGCAACTCTGAGAGTACATTTGAACAATTAAGTAACAAAAAATAATAAGTCTATGAAATGACTGTGGTAAGTATGGAGACATATTGGTGCAGTGGGGGGTGATCAATGTGGGTTTGAGGGTTTGGCTTTGTGAAAGTTATGAATGTGCTTTACTTAAATAAACCAATGGTCCGCTCTCAGAGTTTAAATCATTATGGGGGTGAAGGATAGAATGCAGAGGCATGGAGGAATGTATGGAACCATGTATGCCTACAAACATAATTTCTTAAAATGTTTGCTTATAACTTTAATGTTCATTGCTCATGATAAACAGATAAAAATATATCCACAATTTATATAAAAAAAGTTGCTGTAATGTCAAGACAAGTTTATTTATATAGCGCTTTTCACAATGTAGATTGTGTCAAAGCAGCTTAACATAGTTCTAGTAAAGTCCAGATTTCAGAGTTGAAGTTCAGTTTAGTTTAGTTCAGTGTGGTTTAAATTTCACTGCTGAAAGTTCAAACACTGTAGAGCAAATCCACCGAAGCACAGCTCCACAAGTCCCGATCCGAGCAAGCCAGTGACGACAGTGGCAAGGAAAAAAACTTCACCAATTGACGAAGTGAAGGAAAAAAAACAACAAAAAACTCAAGAGAAACTAGGCTCTGTTAGGCGCAACCATTTTTCATCTGGCCAAACTTCCTGTTTAGAGCTGCAGTCTAGGGGCTGGAGGCTGAAGAAGCTGGACGTCTATCGTGGAGAAGCTGCAGGTGTGAGTAGGGCACCGGCAGGCGGTCAGGTTGGCCCTGCAGGATCAATGTGGGGACTCGTTTATCACAGTGGTCATTCAGGAATGTTCAAAATTTCAGTCTCATGCACTCCATTTCTCCATGACGACCACAGCATCAGCTCGGGATACGACCTGGTCCAGGATTATGGATACCTTGGGATCATCTCTTCACAGGTCTTGGATCGCATCATTGGCGCTGCATAGTCTCTAGGGACCTCGGAATGAGTATCCCCAGGTGGAAATAGAGAATAAAGAAAATAATTAGCGTAGCTGCTGTTTATAGTGTATTTAAACGAGATGCAGAAATTGAGTGTTATAGATGAAAATAGCAGTTAAATAAACAAACATAGAAACAAACATGTAAAGCATATGAGTGTTTCTAACACAATGTCTGGTGTATTGAGGAGTGTGTCCTACAGGTGATGTCGAGCCAGCTCACCTGCGTGGAGCACATTCATGCATCATACCGTTATGCGATGCATTAAGTGTATGCTTTACTAAAAAGATAGGTCTTTAATCTAGTTCTGAACTGAGTGTGTCTGAGCCTCGAACATTATCAGGAAGGCTATTTCAGAGTTTAGGAGCCATAAATTAGAAGGCTGGACCACCTTTACTCGACTTTGTAATGTAAAGTATATGATGTCCCATAGGAATCATTTACATATTTTTGCTAGCAATGTAACTTAAAATCCTAAATATCAAACTTTGATATTATTGAGGCTGGCCTGATGTGCTTGCAAGCAAATACGAGTGTTTAAGATTCGATTTGTGAACGTTTCAGATTATCAGTTTACTTGAGTCAGACATGAGAACGTTAGAAGTTTTTTGTCTGATGGACCCTTTTCACAAGGCATCTTAAATCCTTTAAAGTTTTTAATATTTAGATAATAAAACACGTATGTATATTTTTATGTATTTATGTGTGTATTATATTATCTTTGCATCAAATTACAAAAAAGGAATTACTGCTTATGCGAGGCATTTCTAATACAGCGTCAATAGACAGGACAGTAAATTTGACGTTGTTCTCTCTTCTGGCTGCCGTTATCAGTCTTACACTATTTTATTCCTTTATCTGAAAGTCTTGATAACACCATAGTTGAGTTTTTCTTTGATTATTTCAGCAAATAGGATTGTAAATAAATTATTTGTTGTACTGTCCAATTCACTGTGCTCTACGTTTACCCAACTATGATGACTTCTGCTACTGAGAAACCTGAAAATGTAAAAAGGGTCTATTATTATGAGGAGAAAAGTGGAGAAAAAAATGCACTAAAACTCATTCATTCATTTTTTCTTCGGCTTAGTCCCCTTCGGCCAATTTAGTTTATTCAGTTCACCTGTACCGCATGTCTTTGGACTGTGGGGGAAACCGGAGCACCCGGAGGAAACCCATGCGAACACGGGGAGAACATGCAAACTCCACACAGAAATGCCAACTGGTCCAGCCGGGAATCGAACCAGCAACCTTCTTGCTGTGAGGCGACAGTGCTAACCACTAAAACTAAATCACTGTGTCGCTGCACTAAAACTCCTATAGTGTTAATGCTTGGCATTGGAGTTGGAAATACAGTTGCAGTGTCTGATTCATTCATTGTATTTGGGTGTTTTTAACAAGTCAGATGATCCATTTATCAAAAACAGTGAATGAGTAATTCATAAATGACCTGTTTGGTTCTTTAGCTCAGTCATGTTGGCTAAAAATCACTATAGAAAAAAATTTAATTTATTTAAAACATGACTTCCCCATGTTGGCGTGGGTTTCCTCCAGGTGCTCCAGTTTTCCCCACAGTCCAAACACATGCGCTATAGGTGAATTGATTAAACTAAATTGGCCATAGTGTATGTGTGTGAATGAGTGTCCGTTCATTCCGAGGCGGTTCATTCCGCTGTGGCGACCCCTGATGAATAAAGAGACTAAGCCGAAGGAAAATTAATAAATGAATGAATAAAACATGATTTTTTTCTTATGACTCATATGAACTATTTTATGATGCCTTGACATCTTTTTTAAAAAGTAATAGTTCATTTTTATAGTCATGGTTTATCAATTTTTGATCAACGCTCATGAAAGTTTTTATTGAAAAAAATTATATTACTTATCATAAATAATGAATAACACTTCAGAGTTGAATTTCAATATTCTACTCTGATATACGACCTCATGTTGTTTGAAATGTCGGTCCCGCCGCCCACCCGCTATGACAGCATACTACAGATGGACAGACGCTGCTTATGTCGCAACGTGCATGTGAAATACAGTTAAACAGTTGTTGTTTTTCCCAATGCTCCCTCATACTCTACAATTATTTGGAAACCACAGGCAGGACATAATCCATTTTTATTGAGTCTAAGCCCACACATGCTGGCCTGACTGCAGGTGTGTGAGTGAGTGATGGCAGCAGTTCATTAAGGGGACGGCCAGAAGTGGAGAAAGACCCTCAGGAGACACATACCGAAAGTTATGATGGATGGTTGTATCAGTCACAGCGGACCACTCACTTTTACTGTCAGAGGCTCCTGTTTTAATAGACCCACTGCAGCATATAATAGGGCGACCGAAAGGTAGAAGGGGTGTAGGACGAATTATTTACGGAGAAAGACTCCCAACTGGCCTCAAATCTTGTTTAAAGGTCTAAAAGGATAATAATAACTCAGAATGGGAAGAAATGATCAAGACGAATGGTGAGACTGCAGAGGTTACATTAGTGTTGAGAGCCACTCAAGTCTTGTTGTCGACATAAGATGACATTTCCTAATGAGCTGCAGGGATTTGCTCTCAAGGTACTTGGAGTGCTATAATCACAGCCTTTCGTACACAAACACACATTGAGCTTCCATGTAGTGACATTTTGTCCCGAACAGAGCCTCGAGGAGTCAGTGGAGCAGCACAAATGAGGGTTTTATTGAAGAAAATAAGAGAAGAAATGCCAAGAGAGGAGATGTTTATATAAAACAAACTAGATTTTTATAGTTTCAGAAGACAGTGTGATTTGTGATTGTGTTTTGTGGCAAATTGTGTTTGATTTATGTTCAATATTTACAGTACTGCTCTGTTTTGGACACAGTTTTTATTTATATGGTTAATTTTTTACCGTTTTAGTGTTTTTGAAACAAACTGGTCTTTAATAGAAAGTAAATAGACATATTGTAAAACTTTAAATGACCTTACTATCACTTTTAATCAGTCAAATGCATCCTTGCTAAATAAAATACCTTATCTAAAAAGAAATAAAAGCTGAAAACAGTTTTGTAATGTAATTTTCTAACATCAAAATCAAAGCAACACAAATCTTCAGTTTGCTTTTTAATGCATGTTGATCTCTGTGAGCATTATGTGTTTTGGGTTCCACTTTTTAAAATATTTTGTCCTCCGCCTGGCAGAAATCATAATTTGTCAATTCATTTTCATTATGCGGACAATAAAAAGTGTGCAAATAAGACATCCTCTCAACAATTGTTTGTACCCAGCTTTTAAGCAATAAAAATAATGAGCGTGAATATGAATGGACAACAGAATTGACGTTTTAAAATGCTTTCTCTGTATAAATATTTATGCGCGTGCTCTTAAAGCGTGTTTGTGCATGCGTGTACGCCGGAGATCGATAGATTGAAATGGCACGACCGCGACCGGCTGATTTGACAGGAAAGAGGATTTATTCAAGTTCAGTGAACATGGGACCGCAGCTCCATGAAGAAAAGGTCACACTCTCATTAAAACTGCCTATATGTGCAACACGATGTCCAATCCCACCCGTTCAGATAAATGACAGCGTCCATTGTTGGAAAACATGTCAGCGCGGGATGGATGAGCTTTTGTCGCAAAGCGTCCATTGATTGCGCTCCTGTCTTATTGAGTGATACACATCTGATAGACGTCTCTGTTTGCCAATGCCGCAGTATTGATTCGTAAGCGATTCGGTGTTAAAACATGTATCTCTGTATCGATCGAGGTCAACACGAGCCTCTCGGATATGAGCGACCAATGGTAAATGTCAGGCAAGGTCACATGTACTCATTTGTGAGTGTGTTTGTGCCACTTTTTTGATGCCGAAATGTGCAGTCTCCGAGTTATTTCCCTCTCATTAGCAGTCGTGGTCTTGTTTTTGCTCCAGTCCCACAGTAAACAAACTCAATATGCTGGATTCTTGTCATCCAAGGTTTGGATTAGGTCCAAGTGCTTGTGCTCATTCAAAAGTTTCTTTTGCTGCCATTTAAAGGCAACTGTACCGAACCGCTGAATCTATCAAAAAGCCGTGTTATTGTCTCCATAAGCATATAAACTGTCAAAGATGTGGCGAGCCTTGCATATCCCAAATAAACATTCTTGACGTCTCTGCAGCGGGATCTCACCCGGCTGCTCTGAAACAACAAATAAGGGCTAGCGGAGGAACAACCAGAGAGCGAATGAATTTAGAATGAACACAGACAGGAGAATGTTTCAGGAAATAGTTTTACGGAGGGAGGGCTGGTGAGGTGGAGGTAGACAAAGCAGAAACAAGCCATAGACTACTAAAGTCATTCATTTCCTTTCTATTATGATGGAGATTCAATCAGGAAGTGAAGCGTTTCTCTAAAGAGGGTCTGGGTCAGGGGGTAATAATGTAATCTCTTCATAAATGTTATTGTTACATTGTTGGTCAAGATTTTATCTTGCTTGCTCAGGTCAACATCTGATGGCCTGTGACACAGTTTATCCAGAAATCTATTGTTCTGAATTATAAGCAGTTATGTCTCTTTAGATCTCATCTGAATCAGTCTTGTGATTGACTAATAGGTGTTTTTCAGCATATTAGTTTTTTCCAAAGCATTTTGGACACACATTTTGAGAACCTGACCCTGTAAACATTTGAAAGTGGGTTTCAAAGTGCAAGTTTTTGTAATGAGGTCTGCACTGCGTGCTAGTGGTTTTTACAATTTTGGTGCGTTAATCTTGTTAGTAATATCATTCAGAAGGTTATGATTCGCACTCGTTAAATAATTACTTTATATAGCTTAATTTTATATTCTTTGGAGATACAAAACACAGACATTTCGGCACAATGCCTTCCTCAGTGTGTGACACAATCTTCTCACTCCACCCTCTTATTCCACAGTCAGTCACATTACGCCATTAGGCCTTGTGTGTGATATCTGAGGGCAAAGTTTGTTTTTTCAGCAAGAGTGTATGGTTTTGAGTGTAGAGCTTCATTTGAAAATAGGATGTTTGGGAAATTGGGTGAGATGTTATGCATTTGTGTTTACTGTTTTGTGAATATGAGGCATAGTTTCAAGAAATGTGTTTAAGTAGAGGAGTAGGGAAATACAGTGGAAGTCAATGTTTAACATTCTTCAAAATATCTTCTTTTGTGTTACAACAAAAGAAAAAAAACTCACAAAGGCTTCATGGTGAGTAAATGGTGAGTTAACTATCCCTATAACATTTACTGATAGTGTATATAACCAAGAAAGTACTGGGTTATATTATATAACCACATGGCTTGAGGTGAGGTTCAGGGAATCACTGGCTTTCTATGAATTTCTTTCTGTAACAATTCACAGAAAGCAAGAGAAACTCAGCTAACTCATCTATCTATAAAAAGTCTTGAAAATGAAAATGACACAAAAAAAAGTATAAATATGTTCAAACAAAAAAGATAACAAGAAAAGCTGTAATTCAGTATGTTACTAAATGCTTCAACAGCATATAAGCAATACTAAACTAACACTGATCTGAATGTGCCACTCGTTTGTTTTCAAGCTCAGAAAGGTGTCTTGCGGCTATTGAAATATTATGACAGTCATCATAAATCAACTGCCCGCATCCCTCGTGAGCTTTCAAAGAAAATATGAAATCAATTGAATTACCGTGGCAGCTTTAAAGTCCGACCGCGGTGGAAGTCAAAGGGCTTGCATGTTTCTCCCAATGCGTCTGACCCCAGACAGAGTTCATGTTGTATTTAAGTCAAATTAATGTCCAGAGCTTTGACCTCTGCACCTGTGCACTGTAAGAGTAGGCCGATGGATAGTGTATTTTTCATCTCCGTCTGGTTCTCTCTCACACACACACACCTGCAGTGAGAACTAGCAGCGGATCACATGTCCATCTGGCTGTGTGGCAGTAAATTAAAATGAGGAGCAATTTCCTGAGCTCCAATTAGCAGAAAATTGGTCCTGTCTGTTTTCAGCCTCTCCCGCGAGCCTGATGAAGGGAACGGTGTGTGTGTGTGTAACTGTGCCAGAGGAGTGTGAAGACATGGAGAGAGAGAGAGGGGAAAAGCAAAAAAAGGGGAAAAATTGTGGCCAAAATAAAGAGCAGAACTACTTTACATGCAGCATTTAAATAGAGATATAGGGTAATCAACGTGATGCTATAAAAATGAAACAGGAAGAAAATAATTACATTAATTCACATCATCTTTTATTTTTGTGATTATTTGTATCATATTTAATATCTATTTGTTTCTGTGTATGTGGTATACAGCGCTTATGCAGCATAAATAAGTACAACACTTGCAGATGTCTCTTTTAAAATAATACTTTCTATAGGATATAGGATCTTCTGCCACTTTTCCAAATGGTCAACTGGAAGTCAAGTTATTATTTGTTGCTCTTACAACTGGGATCGACGACAAGACTTTTGTCAGGTAGTGTATGTACACTGCTCAAAAAAATAAAGGGAACACTAAAATAACACACCTAAATCTGAATGAATGAAATATTCTTATTAAATACTTTGTTCTTTATATAGTTGAATGTGCAACAAAATCACATGAAAATCAATCAATGGAAATCAAATATATTAACAAATGGAGGTCTGGATTTGGAGTCACACTCAAAATTAAAGTGGAAAAACACTTTACAGGCTGATCCAACTTTGATCGAATGTCCCTAAAACAAGTCAAAATGAGGCTCAGTAGTGTGTGTGTGGCCTCCACGTGCCTGTATGACCTCCCTACAACGACTGGGCATGCTCCTGATGAGGTGGCGGATGGTCTCCTGAGGGATCACCTTCCAGATCTGGACTAAAGCATCCGGCATTTTCTTCCAAAATGAGCATTTTTAGAAGCCTCCTCTGTTTATGTTCAGCTATTTCACATTAAAGGCCATGAAAATAACCCATTATTTTCCATACAAGTGAAATTACTGAACATACAGCAGGAGCCTGTCAGATTCCAGATGGCACTTGGAGGTTTTTGCATCTGAACTATATATATATGTATGTATAT
>CAIGQV010019029.1:9845754-9859177 GCA_903798115.1 Danio jaintianensis | reverse complement strand
TGTGTGTGTGTGTGTAATATGTCTATTTATTTGGTGATTCAGTCTAAATTAATTGCAGACATTGAGAAGACTACACATTAATTGCTTAGAGAATGATGGAAAGAAAAGCTATTGGGGAAATTGGATAGAAATAGTGTTGGCCGCTGCAGCATTATGGGTAATGAGCTGCACATGCACTTTTGTCTCATATCAGTTGGAACCGGAACGAATGGCTCATCGATGGCATCGACGTGTCTGCTAATACAGGCTTCAGGGTTTAGGTCAATGTCAGGCTGGTTCTTATCGACGCGGGATCCAGGGTTTTTAATGGATCCTGTGAAGCATTAAAGTTCAGTCATGCAAAGGTCAGACATGTGAGATTAACCAGACCAATTTCATACAGTTCTTCACAGTCAGCACAAAAACAAAGTTTGTATAGGGTTGTGATATGAAAGAAAGCTACAACTAACAGTCCTTTATTGTGGTGGTTTTCAAACTGTAGGTCGCACAAGTTGCACAAAGATCTTGAAATTTGCATTGCTCATTTTTATGAATCAATAGTAATGATTTAGGATAGTACTAATCTGTTCTTCTTATAACAGGCTCTGGATTGAGTAAACAGTCACATTTTGTAACTTTTTCTACTTGTATAAGTACATTTACCTAACTGATAAATGATGACATTCTGTTGCATTAGTTAACATCACTGAATGAAACTCCGCTACTGCAAACCAAAGGTTAAACTAGCTTCAATGAAAAATCTTTCTCCTCAGCATTGATGAGGAAAGCAACTGAAACACTGTGCAACATTTATCAGTAAAAGGCATTTAATTCCAAAAATCAACAACTATTATTATGGATTTACTGTAGTAAAATTAACAGGAATGTGGGTCATTCATAAAGAATTATTTTGTTATTAATGTATAAAAGCGTTGAATGTATAATATAATAAGTCATATTAGTTGTACATTTGTATTTGTATTGAATATATTTAGAGTTTTGATTTTCATAAAAAGGGGCTGCACGGTGGCGCAGTGGGTAGCACGTTCGCCTCACAGCAAGAAGGTCGCTGGTTCGAGCCTCGGCTGGGTCAGTTGGCGTTTCTGTGTGGAGTTTGCATGTTCTCCCCGTGTTTGGGTGGGTTTGGCAGGTGAATTGGGTAGGCTAAATTGTCCGTAGTGCATGTATGTGAATGAGTGTGTGTATGGATGTTTTCCAGTGATGGGTTGCAGCTGGAAGGGCATCCGCTGCGTAAAACATATGCTGGATAAGTTGGCGGTTCATTCCGCTGTGGCGACCCCAGATTAATAAAGGGACTAAGCCGAAAAGAAAATGAATGAATGAATGAATTTTCATAAAAATAGAAAGCATACTGTATTTAGTCTACTCTTTTACTGTGGTAGTGAGGTTATTATACTTGTGCATGATGATCAACTAATGGACAAATAATTATGGACAAATGGACAAACTAAATATACTCTAAAATGTGCTTTTCTAAGATTCCAAACTTTATTATTATTATTATTATTATTGTTATTTTTAATTAATATGAATATTATTATTAATAATATATATTTTTTATTATTATCTCAAATCTTAGTATTGATCCCTGTCCTCAACATAATCATTAGGTTGCTATTTTGACATTTGAATTATTATCATATCTTTCTGTATTTCTTTTAAGATTTTGGTATTGCAATCAATTATGTATTGAATTAATCTGACAAGAAAAATAAAAACATATCTACTAAATCATAATCCATTTTCTCATATTTCAATTTAAAAATATTATGGAGTGCCTCAAAAGTGATGATTCATCCAAAAAAGACAATTCTGCCAATAACAATACCTTTCTTCAAATGTTTATGGTTTTCTTTCACAAAAGAAGATATTTTAAAGTATGTTGGAAACCTATTTGTTTGTCCTACTATGGAAGTCAATGGTTTTCTGGTTTCATCAAAATATCTGCTTTTGTGTTAAACACAACAAATAAGCCATAAAAGTTGGAAACCACTTGAGGGAGCATAAATATTTAGTAAATTTTCATTTTTGTTTGAACTATCCCTTTAAGGTATATTTGTCCATGTGGCTCCTAGAATGCAAAAATTTGGGAACCCCCGCTTTATTGTCCAGTCTTCTCTCAAGCCCTTGAATTTAAGCGCTGACCCTGACCGCTCCCAATAAACTCGTGTTGTTATTGATCCGGTTCAAAGACATCTGTTGTCAACGACACGCATTATTTTTGTAGGTTAGTCTGGCTCTGAATGGGGAGTTAATGCTATCGGACAGCCTGACTGTGTCAATAAAGCGTCAGCGGTGACTGACAGAGACTGTGATTGATTGAACTGGATACCAGTCACGACTGTCATCGCTCTATTATCCTCTCCATCACACTTCCTGATAACAGCAAAGCAGCTCCTGTTTGTCTTCATCCTCCCTTCTCTTCCTGGCTCGCTTTCAGAAGTGTACCTGTAGTCTTTTTTTTTTTTTGGTCTTTAGTTTTGTGCCCCTTCCTCCATCTCAATCTGTTCCTCTCTTTTATATGTAGATAAGCACCGGCTTGTCCAAACGTTGGCTCTTTCAGCTCCGTCATTGGCTCTGTGTGTTGTGATTTGCCCCAGGCACAGCAAACATGACACTTTGACCCTCGCTCTCTCGTCCGCGTCCATTAAGGGGCTTTGTGTTAAACTGGTGACCCCTGTTCAAACACTGCCAAAAGGCCTTCAGGGGGAACACGGAGTTGCAATATGGCTGCTCATCTCTGAAATGGAGAATAATTGGCTGCTCTTGGGGAGATTATATGTACACCTGGACTGTTTTGATGTGGGTTGATGTACAAACATAACTTTTTCTGACCTTTAGTGGGCTAGTGAGTGAGGAAAAAAAAAAGCTGTTTGATTGTGCTTTGTGTGCTGCTTTCATGGTATTGAAAATCATTTGTACATATTTTTAACAGGTTAGATCCTGTTGTATAACCAAGTACAGTAATGAGATATTTTCCTTAAAGCACATATACTAAACAATATATAGGATATATAAAAAAAACAAATATATGTTTGTATGTTAAAATATTTATTTACATTTAAAAATAAAATTACATTTTATTTCTTAAATATAGTAATAAATTTAATTTTTTTTGTTTTTGATGGTTGCACCTCTTGAGATATTGTATATATTTTTATATATATTTTTTATTTAGTAGAACTAATAGATTTTGTTGTCAGTTTGCCATTTTTATTTTTATTTCCTTACATTTTTTTTTATATTAATTGTTGTTGTTTTTTATCAGGTTATACTAAATGAGAATGATAAATATTTCCTTGGCAATTTGCTGAAATATTTATCATATTTCAAGAAATATAATGGTATTTTTGTGATTTTTTTTGTAGTTAATGCATTATCTGAATCTATGCTGTAATTAAAAAGGTCAAATTATCTTATTATTTTAACTGATTCTGACACATTTGTGAGGGCCTCTTTAATATGGCTTCCTTTTTTGTTTACTAATTATCAAATAATAAAAATTATGTAATAAAAATAAAGTTTATTACATCATGTAATATTTACCATTAATAATATAATTTTATGGGGCGTCACGGTGGCGCAGTGGGTAGCACGTTCGCCTCACAGCAAGAAGGTCACTGGTTCGAGCCTCGGCTGGGTCAGTTGGCATTTCTGTGTGGAGTTTGCATGTTCTCCCCGTGTTCGCGTGGGTTTCCTCCGGGTGCTCCGGTTTCCCCCACAAGTCCAAAAACATGTGGTATAGGTAAATTTGGTAGGCTAAATTGTCCGTAGTGTATGTGTGTGAATGAGTGTGTGTGGATGTTTCCCAGTGATGGGTTGCAGCTGGAAGGGCATCCGCTGGGTAAAACATATGCTGGATAAGTTGGCGGTTCATTCCGCTGTGGCGACCCCGGATTAATAAAGGGACTAAGCCGAAAAGAAAATGAATGAATGAATGAATGAATGAACATAATTTTATGTTGATTATTTTTAGTAGCTTATTATATATTGTTGCATAGTATTTTAAGTTATATTACTATAATTAAAATATTAATTATTTATTATTATTTAAGTTTTATTTATATTATTTAAATTGTATTATTTATTTTATAGTAATAATAAAAAAAGACAATAAAGACTTCAATTTTATATTTTATTAATTTTTAACACGTCTTTATGCATTAGGACTGTTGTCTCACCTTGTTTCTTTTTTCTTCTTCTTCTTCTTTATTTACTTTTTGCCCGAAAATAAAATATGACAAATATTTTTGAGCAGGCGACACAGTGGCTCAGTGGTTAGCACTGTCGCCTCACAGCAGGTCGCTGGTTCGAGTCCCGGCTGGGTCAGTTGGCATTTATGTGTGGAGTTTGCATGTTCTCCCCATGTTCGCGTGGGTTTCCTCTGGGTGCTCCGTTTTCCCCCACAGTCCAATTGAATAAACTAAATTGGCCATAGTGTATGAGTGTGAATGAGTGTGTATGGATGTTTCCCAGTACTGGGTTGCAGCCGGATAGGGCGTCCGCTGCGTAAAACATATGCTGGATAAGTTGGCGGTTTATTCCACTGTGGCTACCCCTGATGAATAAAGGGACTAAGCCGAAGGAAAATGAATGAATGAATATTTTGGAGCATAGTGATAATAAGAAAATAACCCCAATAGAAATATTGTCTGTTTAAGAATAGAAATGTTGAAGAATAGAAATGTTGTCTCAGTCTTATTGGACACCACTATGCAGTGTTTTTCACAATTACAGTAAAGATCATCTACAGGGATTAATTTAGTAAATGACCATATATTGGTACCCGTTTTTTTTTTTCTTTCTGTGGCTTGGCACTGGTTTTATCAGCTGTGTGATATATGAGAAGCTCAATTGATTGTTCAGTAGACTCCATTCACACAGCCAGCCATTGTTAACCTTGGGCTTGAGCCCTTGGGAAAGATGATTTTCAGGGGGACACACAGCCTGTTTTGGGCCGAAGGAGTGTAAAGTTGTTGAGGGTGTAGGGACAAGCTGGAGCCACGGCCCCCGGGACCCCCGTGTGTGTCTGAGGGTGATGTATGACCCACCATCTGCAAAACCATAGAGAGACTTCAAAGAACAATAGAGTGTTTATGTGAGCGCAGCCCAATTCAGGATTTATTAATGGCAGACTCTCCATATTCTCCTCGACCACACGGGTTTCATCCACTCAAACACTCAAGAACACACTTGCATGCTTCTTGTAAGCACCACTCAGAGCCTGTTGGTTTGTTACCAAGGTGGGTTGCAATGGACGTCGGGCCAGACCACATTCCTAAAGTCATTTCCAATGGAAAAAGGTTAATTGATTAAATTACTCCCTACTGACTCCTTAAGAATTTAATTTGACACTAAACAGAGCAGCATGATTGGCTAATAAGGAAATAGGTGCCAAGGGATTTAGACGTGCTGCTTGGAATTACTGTGAACTTAAAGGATTAGTTCATCCAAAAATAAAAATTCCATTATCATTTACTCCACCTCATGTGATCCCCGGGGGCATTTTGAACAAAAAATAGAAAAAATTGCATTTGGCAATTTGCAGTAAGGTTTTATTTAACGTTATTTAACAACGTTAGTTAAACAAAAAATAACAATAATGGTATGTTTGTTTGTTTTTGCTTCTGTAGCACAAAACAATATATTTTAAAGTATGTTCATGCTGCTCTCTTTACATGCAGTAAATGTAGATGAGAACCAAAAGCTGCAGAGTTCATTTAAAGAGATAGTTCACCCAAAAATGACAATTCTGCCATTATTTATTCATCCTCCATTTGTTCCAAACCTCTTTGAGTTTATTTTTCTGTTGTAACAAAAAGAAAATATTTAGATGAAGGTTGGTAACATGTAACTTCCATAATAATTGTTTTTTTATTAGAATAACAACAGATCACTAATCTCAATTTTGTTTTTGTTTGTTTGTTTGAGGGATTTATATTTGTATAGACTTCTTGGTTATTGTATTGATCTTGTCTTTGATTATTTTTTCCTTTGTATTATTTTTTTTCCTGTTGTATTTTGTTCTAGAATAACAACAGATAACTAATCTCAATAATTTGCTTTATGTTTGTCTGTGTTTGGGATTTATATTGTACTGACCTCTTGGTTATCGTATTGATCTTGTCTTATTATTATTTGCTTCTTCTTTGTATTGTGGTTGCCAGTTTCCAACATTTTTGAAGATATCTTTTTTTTGTGTTCCAAAAACTTAAACAGGTTTGGTAAGTTGTTTGGGACAGAATTTTTATTTTCGGTTAACTATTGTTAGGTTAACTATTGATACTTTCCAACATTTTTAAAGACTTTTGTGCTCCACAGAAGAAAAACAAAAGTCAAACAGGTTTGGAACACATTATTTGGAACAGCACTTTTATTTTTGGGTTATCCCTTTATAGAGAAAAAGAGAAAACCAAACACCATCCAAAGATAAACAAGGTATATGTATGCAAGGAACACTGAAGTTTAAATTCATTCATTCGTCTAATTTCCTTCGGCTCAGTCCCTTTATTCATCAGGGGTCGCCACAACGGAATTAACTGCCAACTTATCCAGCATATGTTTTACACAGCGGATGCCATTCCAGCTGCAACCCAGTACTGGGAAACATCCATACACACTCATTCACACTCATACACTACGGCCAATTTAGTTTATTCAATTCACCTAAAGTGCATGTCTTCGGACTGTGGGGGAAACAGGAGGAAGGAACACCCGGAGGAAACACGGGCAATGAATGAATCATGCCAACACGGGGAGAACATGCAAGCTCCACACAGAAATGCCAACTGGCCCAGCCAGGACTTGAACCAGCGACCTTCTTGCTGTGAGGCGACAGTGCTAACCACTGAGCCACCGTGCCGCCCTAAAATCTAAATTGTTATTTTAAAAATATTATGCATGAAAATTGAGCTTGGTGACTTTGGTCCCTTTTAACTTTGATTTCAATGCAAAAAAGCAGTATATACATTCTTTAAATATTACATTTGTTGTTCCACACAAAGTCACGCAGGTTTGAAAAGACATCAGGGTGTGTAAATGATTTCAAAATGTTCATCTATGACTGAATGATTCCTTTAAAGCCACCATTCATGCACACAAAGTAGGCAAAGTCTCAGCTGAGATAACATCAGAAAACTCCTGTTTAGTCTACTGTGCAAAAAAATCATTTAGGAAAAATTTTTGCCACTAAGTATGTAATTCCTCAGATAACAGTTTGAAATTTAAAAAAAAAAAGCATGTTAACAAGTTGGACCCAGTTTTAAGCGGCACACAAAGGCTTGAAGATGTGGTGTGAACTAGGGGCAAACTCTTGGTGGGTGATCTCTCCACAGCCAGGGTCCGCACCTTAAGGTTAACAGCTACACATCATTAGCTGCACCGCACTGGAACACTGCTATTACTGCCTGCTTTTCTTCTGCAACCTCTGTCTCACGAAACATTTGTTTGAACGTTTAGGGAGGAAGAAGAATGTGGGCAAAGGGGACAGAATAACAAAAACGTTCAAGAGGCAATGCTGTGGGTATTGTAGTGGAAGGGAAAAAAGTGGGTTAAGCAATAAGAAAAAAAAGTGAGAGTTGATGGAGGGAGAGAGAAAAAAAGCATCAAGTGGCTTAGACTGAAGGTGCCAGGAAAGAAAGAATGAGATTTAAGGGAGCAGAGAAGTGGAAAATCTGATGATACACCTGGAAGCTCTCAGACAGTCATTGAGCTGGAGGTCACAGAGACAGATTACACATTATACCGACTCAGATTGCATACTACACTGATTTGGAGCGTGCTTTAGGTTTTGTTTGAATGCGAACAGGTTCTGGTGCTCCTTATTGTCAGGCACGTTCTGCATTGGAATAATCAAACGCATTACGTTGATAGAGTGTTTGGCGGTTTTACACATTATGGCCGGAGGGAAGAGGGTGAGCGCAGTCAAACACATTACCGTGATTGAAAGGGAGGGGGTGCGAGTGACATTTCTAAACACATTATGCTGGAAAGGAGATGGTGCGCTTAAACACTCTGCGCTGATGGAGAGGAGAGAGAGAAGAAGGTCAAGTGAGTCTCTGTTTTAGCTCAGGGAAGTTAACGTCGCACCACACCTTGTGCAAACAAACAAAGTTATGCGTAGTTGTTTGTCGTGTACTTCATCTCTGAAGTGTCTCTTGTTCATCCTGTTGGGGGGATGTGTGATAGGGAAAAGTCTTTGTGCAAATTTGGAAATGGAAGATAAGAGTGTGCATGCTAGCTTGCTATTTGCGCTGTTTGGAGATAGACTGGAAAAAAGGGTCATTAAGTGCATCTTTAGAGTTTTTTTTTTTTTTTTTTCATTTTAGCGATGGGAAGCATATTAGTTTTCTTCCAGCATAAAATTGTAGTTAAATGAACATTTTTACTTTAGTTTAAGCAAGTGTTGCCATGTTGCTGGCTTTTAAAATAATTTTTATAAAGAATTCAAAATATTAAGACAGTGTAAAGTGTATTTACACAGATATTTTAATAATATTTCATAATATTACTAAACATGAAGTTGCCACTTTTGTATTAAATAGTATTTGACTGAATCCGTTAAATAATTAAATCATCACTAACAGGTTAAGGAAAATGTAATGAATATTAATGCCAATACATTTCAACTGATTAATTACAGTATCATTATCATTAGCGATGCACCAAAATAAAAATTCTGACCCGACACCAAAATTTTTTTGATGCACTTGGCCGAAAACTGTTCCCGAAAAAGATTTTTAATAAATATTGGCTGTTTTGTTTTTTATAATATAAAGTAATTTTGTAAGACTTTATAAATTTAGCTCAATATATTATTTCTATTAAAAAAGCTAACCAATAAAATAACCACAACAACAAGTATACTACATAGAAATGTCCTGTTTGTGCGTGATTTTAACTTTGCTTTTCTGGTGAGTATTTGTGGTTCATGCATACACAAATATACATGTACATGAGCGTAATGTTCACATCGCAGAATACTGAGCTATTTTGAACTTTGACAGTGGCGTTTGCGCAAGATAGTTGACAATGCTCCACTGCTTTTGTGCTTTGGTTGGTGCAGCAACAAACTGCCCTTGAGCATCCATTAAAATCAATGGGTTTCATAGCACAGTGCTTTCCGCATGAGGTGTGAATGCTGCTTTAAATCGCACAGTCACTATGGTTGGAGGAAAAGTGAAACCAGCACACCAGGACAATGCTGAACACTGCTTAGAAAATTATGTTTAGAAAATTCAGTGCATCCCTAATTAATATACTAATTAATATACTTATTCATTTATTCAAGTATTAATATTTTTAAAACGTACAAAGTTTACATGCTGATCATTCATAAGAATGACCTTAAAGCAAAAAAAGTCCAATTCATTTTAACAGAGAACCTGCCATTCATAATAAAAGCAAGAAGAGTCAAAGTTGACCTTTTTGTCTTTTGTGGCACCACTTGAGTGGGTCTTTTCTTTCCTATTAGTCAGGTTGACTTTAACTGGTTAATTAAGTCCTCAGCTTGACAGGTTGTCAGACTCGTCCAAGCCTCTTATTGGAGGCTTAGCACCCCAGGACTGCAGCGACATAGCGCCGCAAACCCAGACGGACTGGGTGCAGCTGGGACTGGATTAGCCGGCGGGTCGAGGGCCTGGAGCTGTTTTTTTTTTTTTCTTCTTCTGGGCCCAGCAGTGTTTTGCCTGTGCAGCTTGAGTTAATCTCCCACCCTTTGAGACAACCTTCCCAACAAGACCCCTGAACATGTGGCCAAATGCTAAATACTGCGGATTATTGCGTGTGTAAGTTTATTTGCTTCTGTGAGTCATCGAGCAAAAAAAAAAAACTCTGATTGTTATTAATGCAATGCATTGCTACATGCATCAACTCAATCGCTTTAACCACAAGTTTGTTGATACAGTAGATATTCTCATTCAATCGAATCATATCCCTTGATCTAATGGATGTCAGATTGTCAGGAAGAGATATTGACTTAGGGTGGTCTCCCTAAACAGAGAATTAGACAGGCAGGTGCGTGTGCACTTTCTAGACAAGCATCACCTGAATTATATATGTATTTTTGAGCCAATTGGCTTATTACATGCTGACAGAAATGCATAGATGGAGGGCAAGTCTGCTCGTCTGTACTACATATTTGCCTGACAACTGTTGTTTTAGAGTAATTCTCATATGTGTGTCTCAAAGCCCCGATAATCATAAAGGTATTAGGTGAAAAGATAAAACCTGTCTTCAGCGCAAGCAACGTTTACAGAAACGTTTTCTTTGGGGCGGCTAAACCCTATTTAAGGGATTACACTTGCAAGCCAACAAATGCAAAGGTCTGTCTGCGTTTTTCCAAATCTGACAGTTCAAGTTGCAACTTGAGATGCATTATTTTTTTTAATGCTGAAGTATGAGGGGAATATGTTACATCATGCAGTTACATTTATTTGTGTGTAACTTTTTACAGTTTACTTCAAAATGTTGCCTTGCACCCTAAGGCATCATACATGCGATTTAATATCAGTATAAAAGTTTACAATAAATGACGTGTCAAAAGGCAGTTTCCAAATAGAAAGTTCCCATAACTCTAAAGTGTCTTCTCATCCAAAACTAACAATGCTAACAGGGATTGTCTTATCTGGGTCTGACAGAAGAACATGGCAAAGTCAAAAGCTACTTAAAAAAACAGTCAGCCAGGAGGTCATCTCATCAAAAAACAGCACCGGGCCAACAGATTATAGCGTTAAAAATGTCAGAAACAAACTCACAAAAACAAACACAGAGCTGCTGTACTGACAGATGTCGTTCTGAATGTTTGTTTGGTTTCGTTGCCTAAGGACACTGCTGAGTCTCTGCTAGTTCTGCTATGAGAGAAAAGAGGTGTGTTTTGTGCATTGTGAACATTGTGGAGTACAATGACAGGTAATGTAGGAAAAGTTGGCCCGGATGGGGCTTTGTGAGCGACAGAGATGGCTTGATAAATGCGGTGCGCTCTTTGAAAGAGGGTAGTATGATATTTAGACTAAATGGACAGGAGACCTGATGTATGCGTTTCTCCAGGTATGGTACTGTAGAGGTTGCGAGTCCCAGTTCTTAACGCACAGGTTATTGATGTGGCTTTTCCTGCCTCCATCCCACATGTCTTACTTTACAATCAGCACAGGAGTCACTTCAAAGTGAAGCTCTTCACTAAAAGGCACATTTTATCCAGCTGTATCATCTTTTGTTATGGTAGCTGCCGGCAGGGTTATTATAGTTAGCCATAAAAGAAATAGCACTTTCAGTACTTAAAATGAAATAAGATATTTTAGGACTTCAACTCAATACATTCAGTACTGCAACAGTATTTCAATACTTTTACTAAACAAAAATAAACAAATGTAGTTTATAAATGTAATGTATTCATTTGACGTATTCAAATATCGAACAAACTACAGTACATAAACTAAAAAACGAAACAAAAAAAGGTAATTTAATTATGATTAATATCCCAGCAGGCACAGGATGTCAACATAACGTCAGATTGACGTTGTACCCCAACATCGTGGGACGTTGCGTTTTGTTTGGAAATGAAAATCGGGTTGACGTCAGAACGCAACGTCAGGCCGACGTCAATGTCCAATGGCGAACAGACATTACATTTTGGTTACTTTCCAACGCAACCTAAAAACAACAAAATGTCAACGTCTAATGATGTTATACCTTGACGTTGTGTGGACGTTACCAATATGACATCTATCAGACATTGATTTTTGGTTGCCAAACTTGACGAATAAATGTCAGTATTTGACATCAATATGACGTTGGTTTAAGATGTTGTCTCAACGTTGGATTTTGGTCACTTTCCAACACAACCTAAAACAATATATCAACATCATTTCACGTTATTATTGGACGTCAAAATAACATTGTC
Organism: Danio jaintianensis; assembly: GCA_903798115.1. Classification (NCBI taxonomy): domain Eukaryota; kingdom Metazoa; phylum Chordata; class Actinopteri; order Cypriniformes; family Danionidae; genus Danio; species Danio jaintianensis. The sequence goes on along the minus strand of CAIGQV010019029.1, from coordinate 9,847,278 downwards.
CTTAGAGGCTGGCGACCTAAATCTAACCTAATATTAACATCTTATGACATTGTGTGTCTGCTGGGATGGCTGAGAAACAGTGTATAGTGTATTTATTTTTATTATTATATATTATATATTTAGATTATTATTATTATTATTATTATTATTATATTTATACATGCACCAATATAGTACAAACACAATTTAAATATTTAAAAATTATTATTTAAATTATTTTTAATACATTTTTTCAAAAGATATTAAAATATAACTGTCTAGAAAAAGCAAAATGTAGTTTTTGTTCGAAACATTTTATCTAGACATTTAGAAATGAAGATAAAAAATAATAAACACACAATAAATCTAAACTAACCAACTAATTAACAATTTCCACTTTAACTATTTTATTCATTTTAACTCAAAATATACAGTATAGCCATACTATATCTACAATGTTCACACACAGCTGTTATCAGTGACTCTGTGTCCCTCATGAATATAAGTGTGTGTGTGTGTGTGGATCTGATGAGGTATAATTTACAGTCATTAGCTGATCCTTCAGTTCTGTTCCCACCAGCAGGACAAGGGGTTGTTTTCAAAGTGGAGCACGTCAGTTCTCTGAAGTGTCTCGCTGATGGAATCGAGAGGATGATATTGTCTGGAAAGGAATGAATGAGACTGATCTTCTGCCAGGGAATTTATACTGCGGATACGTCCAGAAGAGCATTTGGCTGGCCGGTAACTTTTCCTAAAGCACATCAAACAACACATACCTGATAATAATTTTGTGAAGCCTCTTCAATATAGAAGCGTTCATGAGATCATCGGTCACAATTACATGATAATGATTATTATAAATGTGCATTTTTTTGATATTTTATTAATTGTCCATCTTTCTGGCAGTAGTATACTTGCCGTATCAGCATGTACATTAATGTTTGAAGGAAATGTCAGCTTCCAGCCAAGTCTTTATGTCTTGAGCCAAACGCTATTGTCATGAGCGCCAATGCCAACAGTAGAAAAGCCTATTAGTGTTTCCCTAAAGCAACCACAGAATGCACACTGGACGGCTCTGATGGATGGCATGTCATAATGGAATGAGGACTGAATGAAGGCTTATTTATGTACAAAGCCTGCAGACTCAATGAAATGCATTCCAAGGACAGAAAACATCTCATTTCAATTACGAATCTCGGTTAAGTGAAAAATTCCCACTGTGTAAATCAGTGCTGCGCTCATGTTAATCACTTGACCCGCTCTGCTGTGGGGAAATGCACTAAAAATGCGTATTATTTGACAGTAAAAGATAATGGTGTGTTTCAGTTGAAGTAATAAATTACGTTTGAGTGAAAGTTTGTGTAATGACAAAAAAAGAAATTGTTTGCTGAAGGATTGTATGATTGTCAAACATGATGGATGGATGGATAAGTAAACTAATGAATGAATGGATGGATGAATGAGTAATCAATAAAGGGATAGATGGATGGATGAGTAAATTAATAAAGGGATGGATGGATAGATGGATGGATGGATGGATGGATG
>CAIGQV010019029.1:9796281-9820321 GCA_903798115.1 Danio jaintianensis | reverse complement strand
CTCCCCGTGTTCGCGTGGGTTTCCTCCGGGTGCTCCGGTTTCCCCTACAAGTCCAAAAACATGTGGTATAGGTGAATTGGGTAGGCTAAATTGTCCGTAGTGTATGTGTGTGAATGAGTGTGTGTATGGATGTTTCCCAGTGATGGGTTGCAGCTGGAAGGGCATCCGCTGCGTAAAACATATGCTGGATAAGTTGGCGGTTCATTCCGCTGTGGCGACCCCAGATTAATAAAGGGAGTAAGCCGAAAAGAAAATGAATGAATGAATGAATGATGAAGCTACTTTAAAGTGTAGTTTGTCAAGGTACAGACTACTTTAGGTGGTTGTGTTACATTTATACTGTTTATTATTAAAATTATTGTTATATTATTATTATTTATTATTATTATTACCATAAAAAAATGTATATTATGTGTAACTATATTCTATATAAACTGTTAAACTGTTGATTATGATTATTAAATATTATTATTTCTTATTCTAAAAAAAGTATATCTATGTTTCTATATTATATTATATTATATTATATTATATTATATTATATTATATTATATTATATTATATTATACTATTCATTCATTTTCTTTTTTTGGCTTAGTCCCTTTATTAATCTGGGGTCGCCACAGTGGAATGAGCCGCCAACTTATCCAGCATATGTCCTTCCAGCTGCAACCCATCACTGGGAAACACCCATACACACTCAATCACACACATACACTATGGCCAATTTAGCTTACCCAATTTACCTACAGCGCATGTCTTTGGACTTGTGGGGGAAACTGGAGCACCCGGAGGAAACCCACGTGAACACGGGGAGAAAATGCATATTCCACACAGAAAGGGATAGTTCACCCCAAAAATTGACTATGATTAAAAATGACTCACTATTTACTCCCTGATTCACTTACCTAGTCTCATTGAAACAAGCAAAATCAAATACACATAATGTTTTATTTCAATTATTCAATTATTGTTTTGATTCTTGAAAATAGTGGCTTATTCCTGTAAAAGTTGCTGTCTCTAACTGTGATTCTGTGTGTTTTTCTTTTATAGTTCATGTCCTTTCTCACTGTGTTTTGCTCTTTTTCTTCTGTCCAGGACTTGAAGGTCACCTGAAGTCTTTCTGTTGCATGAATGATTTACTCTGGGGTTGTGGAAGATGCTTGTCCTTACTGACCTTTTTTTTTCATACCACGTCCTGTTGTGTTCAGTCTTGTGTGGACGGCCTTCTGTTTGCCCTGTTAGATCTTCAACTGCTTTAATGACTCTCAGCACCCACTTGGCTCAGGGATTTACACATTTAGCTCACTCTTCATAACATAGATTTATTAATAAGTAGTTTGGTTGAATGTTCAGATACAGTGTGTGTGTGTGTGTGTGTGTGTGTGTGTGTGTGTGTGTGTGTGTGTGTGTGTGTGTGTGCGTGCGCGTGCGCGTGCGCGTGCGTGTGCGTGTGTGTGTGTGCGTGTGTGTGTGTGTGTGTTTACACCTGTGTGTCATATGTTGTGTATTAGGTTTCTGAGTACAGCATTGAGGAAGTGGTGCACCTGTTATTTAGTTTCAGTTGTGTCCTTAGACAAGCATTTCTAGACGAGTCAGATTACGTTCGACTTAAATAAGTAGCTGTAAGAAATAGCGTGTGTGCATTTTTTTGCTTGTCATTGCTCCAGACAAAAGAGGTAAGGTAGCATTACAGTACCTCCACAAATAAAAAGTCCTATTTGTTAAAACCAAATTCCAAATTAAATAGTTGTAGTTCAAAAGAACTTTGTTTTGTTTTGTTTTGTTTTGTTTTGTTTACAATTTGTTCCAGTTTAATGCTGTTTGACTAATTAAAACTGTTTTGCCACATTTAAAGGGATAGTTTACCCCAAAAATTTACTGTGATTTAAAAATGACTCACTATTTACTCCCTCCAGTGGTTCCAAAACTTTATATCACAACAGTATGATATATTTTGAAGAATGTTAGAAACCAGTAACCATTGACTTCCATAGTATTAAAATCAACTACTATGAAAGTCAATGGTTACCATTTTTCCAATATTACAAAAGAATGTTCAGTTCAATTTTCAGTTCAGTTGTATTATTTCACAGAAATAGTTTTTGGCTTCTTTAGATTCTGAACTAATAATTTTTAAAAATGACTCGCTGAATGATTCACTTACCAAGTCTGATTCAAACAAGCAAAATCAAACACACATTATTGTTTTAATACAATTATATGAACTGAATTATTATCAAGATCAGGTTTATAACAGTCATTTCTTTTTCATCAGACATCACAGGTTCATGCTGTGTTGTTCATTATTCTGAGAAAGAATTTTAATAAGACGTTTTATTATTTTTAATAAGCAAACACATCGCTTTATTGTCATTAATCCTGACTGCATTTTAAAGCATTTTTACACATTTTGGTTGTATTTAAGACCATTTAAACATGGTTCTTTAGTAAAAGATTCTCAGTCAGGAACTATTTTATAAATGAAAGTTGAGAGTTGAATTGAAAGTCTATTGTTAAAGATCCATACTAATGTACATTTAGTTATCTTTCAGCACTTTAAGCATTCGTTCTTTTCAAACTCCTTTCTGGGCTATTTATTTGAATGGCACATCTCTGTGGCTGTCAGCGGTGCTCTCTGTGTTTTGTGTGTCATCTGGAGCAGTGGAGAGTGGATTGTGCTTTCGCTGCACAGTCTGTGGCCGCGGGCCAGTTTTAAACAGACTCTGCGGTTCACCCGTCATGTCACAAGCAGATTCAGGGGTAATTAAACGGTTCCACATACTCTTCCCTCTCTCTGCGGATCAGGGCAACACAGGAATCTTGTGCGGTCACGCGCAAATGTTGTGTTGCAGTCTACAACGAACAGCGAGGATGCTGGATTTTTCAGAACAGAGAAAAAACATAACATGCAGAAATGTTACACCACTGACAACATGATATTTACATTTTTGGCACTACATGCTTATGTTTTAAGCCCAAAATTCATTCAGTTTAATTAGACCTCTTGTATTTTGGAGGAGTTTCTTTTTATAAATTATAGTCTAAGGGAACATTTTTAAATGGCATAGTACACTAAAAATAGAAAATCACTTTGTTTTTCAGATATTGTTTTACTTTTGTGGGAGAAATTTAAAATATAAATGAAAGATTTCAGTCATCAACCTGGTTATAGCACCATAAAAGTGTTATAAAAGCAATCAATGTGATTTACTCATGCACACTAGAAAGAGTAATCCTCATCCAGTGTCTGAACCTTTACTCTTCGAAAGTTGAAATGATCTGTAGATCTGTTTTAATCCATTCCCATGAGTTTTTTTTCCCATCTCTTTTTTGTGACATTTTTTGGAAAAACACCACACAATTGCACGCTCTTAAAATGCACATTTTTATTGGCATTGATCGTTTTCGAAAAGTAATTTTTGATGGAAAAAGTTTTTGTGATATTGGTCTGAAAGCTGTTTTTTGGGAACCTTGATTTAAAAGAATGAATTGCAAGCAATGTTTACTATAACTATATATTCTGCAGAATGAAGAACGAAATCTGTGACACATTGTTCACAAACCCACACATTTGCCTAAAAACTAAAGTGAACTTGTGTAAAAACTTGAGAGGACAGCTTCCTCTACATTGTGCTGTTAAACCCTGTGACTGGATCATTGAATTGGTGAATGGATAAATCATTCAGACAGGTTTTGTGAATCAAATCCGTTTGACCAAAAACATAAAACAATTGGGCACTGCTTCTTTCTCATGAATACGCCAAGGAGAGCATGTCAAGATCTTTTAATGAATAACGATGTACATTTGAGGCTATTCATCATACAATGCTGACGCATGACTACATAAGCCTTCAGGATTTTGTGTAGGAGTCACCTTTTGGGACGTTTTTATGGTACTTTTGTTGTCATTTTTGAGACTGACATTTCCAGCCCTCATTCACACAAAAAAAGAGTCGCCAGGAAATTCATATGGGTTTCAAAGGACATGAGGTTAAGTAAATAATGACACAATTTTCATTTCTGGGTGAATTATTCCTTTAAGCTAAACAAATTCTTCTTCGTAATTGCCACATGTGTCGTGCAAAAAAAAGCAGACATCAGTCTTTTCCTCACCGTTTGGCTTTGTGAACGGAAATTTGAGCCAGTTGGCCGTGACATAAATCAGCAGTTCCTACAGAGGCGTCTTTTATTAAAACTAATGTGCATAAAGAGATTTGACACAGTTATTATGTTTCCTGGTGGTTTCACTGGAATCAAATGTCGGCGCACGGGCGTCTCAGCAGCCCATCATTAGCTGTCAATCCAAGGAACTAAGCTCTTATAGGCCGAGATCCAGCACGGTTACTGAGGCAACTTAGCAAAACCTGTGACCGGTTGCATGCAAGAGCAAGTTAAAATGAAGCGAAACTACAGGCGTATTCATATCCCAGAGCTTAAAGCAACAGGCGAAAGAGCGTGTTAAGCAAATCTCTGTTTCTAAAATCTAGGTTCTCTCATGCACAAAACCGACAAGACCGAACCACACACTTAGCCTATTGAGAGAACAGAGAGAAGGAGAACGTTTGCCAAAACCGTGTCAGGATCCACGATGTGTGTTTTGAAGTGCGCCATTGTTCTGGCTTAAATAAACAGGTAGCGCCCAAAACCATCTGCAGCACTCTTTCACTTTTTATTCCTTCTTTCCTCACTTCGCCTGCTCTCCTGGGGTGGCTAGTAGCCCCAGGCAGAGCTACAGCACAGTGGCAGCAACATGCACATGCACATTTCCCCATCCCTCAAACACATGCGCACACCTACAATCAGAGATACAAATCTGTGCACATTTTTGTCCTTTACATTATGCGTTTTATTCGTTTTCCACTCATTTTCAATTGCTAAACCAACAAAGAATGGGTCTCTATTAAAGGAGCACTACACTTTTTTTTCAATCTGGTGTAATGTAGTCAAATTAATGTAAACCACAATGTAATTACAATAAAATGAGGGAATGAATTAGAAGTAATTCAACCACAAAATAGTGTAAATCGGTGGCAGGAACAGGAACATGCACATGCAGATTTCTCCATCCCTCAAAAACATGCACATACATAGATTCAGAGATACAAATCATATTTTTTCTTTACACTATGTGTATTATTCGTTTTCCACTAATTTTTAACTGGTAAACCAACAAAGATTGGACCTCTGTTAAAAGAACACTACACTTTTTTTTTCATTCTAGCTTAATAATCAAGTAACTTTGCTGCTGTACCATGGCTGCAGCAGGCGCAATTATATTATGCAGCACCTGAAAATAGTCCCCTGGTTACTCTTCCAATGCAATCTGCACTAATATCATTGCGCCTCCTGCAGCCTTGGTAGTTCCGTGATTATTATGCCTGAATGTGAGTATAGTTCCTAGCCACATTGGCCTAGCAACTTTAGTACACAATGTATCTAGAAATTAATCTATAAGTCAATCTTTAAATAGGAAAATTATCAGAACTCTAGACACTAATGGTCTAATCTGATTCAATGATCTATGCTAAGCTAAGCTAAAAGTGCTCCTGTCAGACCCATATATCAGCTGAATAGATTCAAAAATGGTAAAAGTAAACTGTTTAACTCTAGCGGAGTTGTAAAATAAGCCTATTTTCAAAATAAAAGTGGATTGTTCAGTTAAGTCATACAGAAGGGATTGTGTTACAGTATATGTACATACAGTATGTATGCTTTAACTTTTATACACATACATTTGTGTCTACAGTGACCTGGGACATCATTCACTACCCTCCCTCTCATTCATTTTGTAAAGTTAGACATCAACCTTCTCGGTCTTCCTCAATCTGTTCTTTAATTAATATTAAATCCCTGTTTTCTAGTTAATTTTTATGAAAAAAAGTGTATAGGGTCACTAGGGACATGAGCTACGTAAAAGTGTAAGTTCCGTTAAACCATTAAATATCTGATGACTCATTAAGAGCAATTCATCTTCATTCCTTTATTCCTGTGAAACTGTAATGCATTTAGGGATTAAAGAATGATTTAAATGCTGAATTACAATTTTCCTTAGCTTTTGTCCTAAACCATATGATGCAACACAATTATCTTGTAACCAACAATATAGGAGTTGCTGGAAGCCACTTATAATAGTTTATAAAGTTTCCAATATCTCAATTTCTCTTACAGCAACCCATTGCTTTTCTGCATGTCCTTACATTTCTGGATTTTTATGGATTCAATTTATGAGTGGATGTGCTTATTGCTGCGTCAAAAACGTGGGTACCATTCACTGCCATAATAAAGCTGTGGGAAAAAAACTAGCACGCTATTTAATGAAAGAAAGAAAGTCACATACAGCTAAAATGTCTTGAGTGTGTGTAAATTTTAAAATATTTTTCATTTTAGGATGAACTACTCCTTTAAACACGCATTGTAGCTCAGCATATTTAAGAACTTGCTATAACCGCTAGCTCTGAGTTGGTAATGAATTGCTTTCTATTGGTAATCATAAATCTGTTGGAAGCAAATGTGTGTGAATGAAAACTGCAGTGTACTGCGGTTTATAAATCAAGTGATTGAAATACTTTTCTATAATAAATGAAGAGTTGACAGCACGCTTCTCAGTCTGCAGGACAGAGACAGAGACTTTAGTTAGGCTTCCTTCCCCTTTTTTTAACTCACACTCCATTTACTCTAAGCTCCTATCCAGGTTGATGTATCCCTGGATAAAAAGTGTGTGTTTGTGTGTGATCACGGACCATATGACGGCTACCTTTTGTGATGGTCTTGCCAAGGCAGCATTAAAAAAAAAAAAGCCCGTTATTCAGAGTTCACGCACCAGTCGCTCACTTTGAGCTGAGGGATAGTGAAACTGCCAGACACTGCCGTCAGATCTTGAGCCAGAATGGCAGAAGAGTGAGGCTTTGGAGAACTTTACCTAACAGCATTAATACAGAGACTGGCAGGGAAAAGGAAGGCTAAGAATAAGAATATTTGGCAGATTCAGAGAAACAAAGACTAGATGAGTGAGAATAATGAGTCAGGGGAGAGAATAAGAGACATTTGAGGTGTAGTCTCTTTCTAGGAAGTCCTCCTATGTTCTTTCAGGCCTCCCCTGGAGTCTGGCTAGAGAAAAGCACTGTGGCCTTCTTTTATTTCCTGAATATGAACTTACTTTGACTGTTAATCTACAAAGCTGAGTTGCAGAGTAAATTAGTTATACTTTTCAGCTACTTTTATTTAGGTTCTTTAGTAGTGTTTTTTCTCAAAACCATGTTTTGAGTTCTTGAATTGATTAAAAATGGTACTTTGAGAAACCTAACGGAAATAGAAATTTATTTATTTTTATTCAGTTTTTTCCCTATTTTTCCTTTGATTTCTTTTTGTCCCCCTTTACCCTGTAAACAGTATATGATGTTAAAAACTGTTGTAAAAATAATGTATACACATGCAAAGGTTTGTATCAGAATTTTTTTGCCAATGTACAAAAATAATAAGAAGAAGAATGTAAAATGTAAAAGAATGTAGTACTTTGAAATTAAAGAACTTCTTGGTATTACATTGTTGGTTCTGCAAATTAGTATATTTGTTTCAGTGGTCTTTAAACATACTGTATAGATGATTTTCTGAATAGGTAGTGCTTGTATGATATTAATTATTAAACTGCTCTTGAGAATGCTTGATTCTGATTGGTCAGTCACTGCATTCTGAGGTCATTTTTTAAACTTAGACAATCAGTATGCTTTTGTTGTACTAGTTTGACATCTCTACAGCCTCTGTCTCCATCTTTATTAGTTGATTTAATTGGCAAGTATGTGGCAAAACATGTCTTGGTTTAATTGCCACCAATGATAGTATATTTGCATTTGGCTATTGCAACTTTTGATCACACTATATTCAAATGTAAAATTATCACTATTAATAAACTATTAACTAAGACTTTTAGCCCAATAAACTACTAATTTGCTGATTATTTGCTGCTAGTAAGGTAGTAGTTGGGTTTTGGTATTGGTTAGGATTAGGAATGTAGAATAAGGTCATCTATACAAGTATAAATAAATAGCTAACATCTTATAATATTCAGGTAATAAGCCATTAGTTTATAGTGGGAATTGGTACTTAAATAAAGTATGACCCGACCTTTTTAATAAGCTACAATAAATCTTTGTAATCTCAAGTCATGCAAAGAAATATAAAATACAGTGATATACAATAAAACATTCCGAATCTTTGTGGTAATATCATGCAGCTTTATCAAAGTTGAAAATAGTATAGGGTAGTTTAATATTTTGGTAGAAATTAGATACTTTAATGAACAGAAAATGTTCATTCATTCATTCATTTTCTTTTCGGCTTAGTTTCGACTTTATTAATCTGGGGTCGCCACAGCGGAATGAACCGCCAACTTATCCAGCATATGTTTTATGCAGCGGATGCCCTTCCAGCTGCAACCCAGTACTGGAAAACACCCATATACTCCTATTCACACACACATACACTACGGACAATTTAGCTTACCCAATTCACCTATAGCGCATGTCTTTGGACTTGTGGGGGAAACCGGAGCACCCGGAGAAAACCCACGCGAACAAAGAGAGAACATGCAAACTCCACACAGAAATGCCAACTGACCCAGTCGAGGCTCGAACCAGCGACCTTCTTGCTGTGAGATGACAGCGCTACCCACTGCGCCACCCAAATAGAAAATGTATCAAAAATGTAAAAAATTATATATGGAAAATCACTTTTGATCAACTTAATTATATTCTTGCTAAGTAAAAACATTCAAACAATACTTCCCATCTCTTGTATAGTAAATTCACATCATTGAATAGTAAAACAAGTTTGCTATGTTTCATTCTATATGTACTGTATAGTACAGCAACTACTTTACTTGTGGTCTTGTGTCAAATTCCCTAAGTAACTCCCTTCCTGGAGACAGACTCTGTACTTTTTCTCTCAGATGAAAGAGAACAAACTCAATAATCTGACTCAGCCGGAGTCTGTCAGAACAGCCTGGCATCCATGATTATATCTGAATATTGCTTGTGATTGGTTAATAAAACTCTGGTGTTGAAATCAGAGAATGGACTGGAGACTGAACTGTGCCCGTCCATTGGGAATGCTGCTCAACATTTGATATGCAGTGTTATTGACTCAGGCAAAGAAAAGGATGGTCTGTTTCTCCTTAACGCTTTCCCCTCGCTCGCGTTCTCCCTCTCCCACAACCGCACAGATGTCCAGAATCTGAGCGAGGAGAAACGCAGATGGCTACTATGGGAGCGGATTGATCCGGGCTCTGGAGAGGAGCTGCAGTCTTTGCATGTCACTGTTGATTATGATTCGTGTGTGTGTTGCAGAAACGTTGCAGAAATGTTGACCTCACCCTCTCCCATGAGCAGCTGTTCTGGCCGGAGCTCTTTTCCAAACTCATTTCTCTCGTTCACCTCTTTCTTATCACTCTCACTTCATCTCCTCTTCACTCTGATTTTTTTTATTTTTCCTTTTTCTTTTTTTTATATCCGACCTTGTTGCCTTGCTTGCTGGGAGAGTGACAATTTTGGCAGACTTTGTGTCTCAGGTCATTTTATTTTTTCGCAGTGTCTGTCGAACAGATAGTTTCTTTGGCTGCGTCTTCCAGAACAACAGCAGTTTTGCTTGATTAGTTCTTCTTCTGACCCGAGTTACTGGGATTCCAAATAAAGCGCTGCTAATTTGCTTGTGCAATCTAGCGAACTGTGTGTGGTCGTGTATTGCGGGTGATTTAATCTGATTAATTGTGCAAATATGGTTGACACACCCAGATTTAATGCAGGCTTTTAGTGCTGGTGCTGAATGATGAAGTTGTTGGCAAACTACTGACTGTTTTTATACATATAAGCGCTAAATCAGGCCCTCTGGCTTTATATATGAACTGTAGATAGAAACGCTTTTAAAATGTACTGTGTATATACAGGTTTAATGGCTGCACTGTTAACAAGTTCCTGTAGAATCTACAGTAACATACTGGCAGCAGTTCGCCAGTAACTTACTGTCAATCAAATACAGCAAAAATACTGTATTTACATTTACAGCACCATTCTTGCTGTATATGTATTTACATAATTTTATGTATATCTTTATTGTAAAATATACAGTAATTTTTACATACACAGTAATATACTGCATAACTCTTCCACAGTAAAATACAGTTCACATTAGTGTTGTCACGATACTGGAATTCGATACCAATTGGGACTGAAATTTAAAAAAACAACAGGGCTCAAATGTTAGCAGGAAATGGACGTTTTTAAAATTTCAGTACCGATTGGTATCGAATTCCAGTATCGTGACAACACTAGTTCACATTACAGTTAAATACTGTGTAATTTACAAAAATCGTTAACGGTGTGTCTAAGAGCTCAGATCCAGCGCATGCATAGAAGTATTGTTGTCCAGCCATGTCTTAACCTCATATAACCTCATACTTGATTAAATAGCATTTTTATGCAATGCTTGGAAAGATACAGTTGGGGTTCACTAAACATTTCAAGACAACTATTGCAACTAAACATGTTACTGGTGGTGTTTGTTTACATAGCTTTTTAAAAGTTGTATAAATCTTTTACAAAAGTGTGAATAATGAGCTTATAAACATAAAAAAATACTAATTAAATATCATTTTGAATCTTGATACTTCAAACCGCTAGGATTTATCCATTTGTCAGCAAGAAGTGATTTAAAAAAAAAAGAAAATATAATAATATATAATAATGATCACTTATTTTATATGGTTTAAAAAGTGCAGGACAGGATAAGTCTATTGTTTAATTTGTTTACTTAAATATTAGTGCTGGGCAAAGATTAATCACGATTAATCACATCCAAAATAAAAGTTTGTTTTGACATAATATATGTGTGTGTATTATATATTTTTATTATGTATATATGATACACACATACATAGAAACAAAACTATACAAAACTATTTTGTTACATAAATAATTACGTATATATATCACTTGTATCATATATATATATATTATATTTAAATATAAATAACATTTTCTCAAATATATGCATGCCAATGTGTATTTATACATACATAATAAATATACAGTACACACTGTTAATTTTAATTTTGGGTGCGATTAATCGCGAAATTTTTTTGCCAAAGCACTAATAAACGTATCGGTTGTGCTGGATGAATATGGAACATTTTTTTATCCAAATTAATTAATAATAATAATAAATGATGCTTTATTTCATTTCGTTTGTATATAAAATCACTTTTCTAATTTTTATGTAATGTGGACTCTAAAATGGGGTTTCACTTGTTTGACCCAAAAATAACATAAATGCCATTGTGGGACATACGCATTGAACTTTCAGCGAACTTGTTACATGTTTGTCTTCTTTTTTTTGTTCTCTCTTTCAGAAATGCTGGAATCCAGTAATCTAGTGACTTTCACTGGTTTGGCAAACAGTTCAGGTTACGACACGTTCTTGATGGATGAGGAGAGAGGGAGATTACTGGTTGGAGCAGAGGATCACGTCTTCTCTTTTGACCTGGTCAACATCAATAGAGACGTCAAACAGGTGACACATAACATTAGGGCCGCATACACACTCCGCAGCCCAAATTGGTTGTCAGTTTTTCTGCGGTTCTGTTAAACAACCAATTTAACTCACTAATTTAAATTCAGGTAGTGACAGCAGCATTTACAGAGATTCTATTCAGTGTGTACAGAGTCAGATATTACAAGGTACTAGTAATGCCAGAAATTACAAGGAACAAGGTACATACTGCCTCATTACTGTTGCCAGATCTTGGTTAAATCAATAAAAACAACAAATAAGTCAATATTAAGCTAAAATCCAAAGTCTTTATTGTAAAAATAAGCCAAATAACAAAATATTGTGACCTGCACTTGCTTACTTTGTTTCCTACATAAATTAAATTTATAAATGTAATGCTTATAAAAATGTGGACATGGCAACACACAAAATTCTGTTCTCTCACATCCTTTGCAAACATAGAGAAAACACAATGCCCTTTTTCCATAATATCCCCAAGCATAATGTGTTTGTTCGCTGTAATAAACATTAGCAGACTTCTAATGATAAGAAAATTGCTGTTGCTGTCACTGTGTGGCTACTATACACACACAACATGATCATTTCTGAAATTGAATCCTGGTTTATTGAAGTTTCACAGTGTGTGCATGGCCTAGGCCACCTTGAATTATTACTGTTTCTTCATTTCAACCACAACGTTTTCATAAATTAATCATAAATCAATCATAATTCATAAATCGTCCTAAATCAACTTGCCAGATTGCTAAAGAAATGGATAAAATTAGGCTTTTATTAACCTTGCATTCCGCTTGATATGGAAAGGCCATTTTCCATGATCCAGTCAAATTCCACCCTACATTTTTCTTTTCCTCTTTGAATGTCTTCCTTCACCTGAAGTACATCACATTTGAGCAGTAAAATAGGTCACAAAAAGTAATTCCCGCCGTTACTCTCTGTCCACATTTAGCAAGCGAGTTGGTGAGGGATTTTATGGATCGTGTCAGAGAAACCCGAGGTCATCAGAGACGTCCATCTCGCTCTTATTAGCCGCTCAACCCAGATCTGCATTCACTTTCTCCTTCTTTCCATCTGTCCATTTGATCTCTGCGTGCCTTCCTCTGTTTTTCATTCCCAGATCGTATCTGCAGCGTAATGCTTCTCTTTCTCTCTCTCTCTCTCTCTCTCTCTCTCTCTCTGGATTCTATTACTATGATTTCCTCCTCCTTTCTTGTGCTTTTATTCTTTCTTTGTCCTGGGGGCTGCAGACCATTTGCTTTATATTCAATCCCCGGAAGAGTTAAAGCAGGCTTTTATTGAACTCTCACACAAACACGCGGACTTCAGCAATGCCATCGTTTAAAGATAAGAACTTGGCAAATTATTGTAATTAACCAAATTACTTTTGCAGACAGATTACCTTAGCAGATCTTTGAGGAAGATAACACAGAATAAAATACCTTTTTGTGTGTGCAACCCTGTGTGTATGTGTGATTAGATGGAAAAGACGAATGGTAGTGTTTTTTTTTTTTTTTTTTTTATCCTTCGTCTTCATCGTCGTCACAGATGGAGGTGGCAGAAGGACGGCAGGCAGCAGTCGTTGATTATTTTACAGCCAGGTTTCATGCCGAGTGCCTTAGTCAGTCAATTGCAGTTCATTGTGTTCGCTCCACAAACATTCTCACACCTTCTCTCTTTCGCTGTTTTATAGATCGCCTGGCCCGCCACACCTTCCAAACGCGACGAATGCAAGTGGGCTGGAAAAGACCTCAGGGTAAGTGTGGCGCAACGAACAAACTTCCTAATAAATTAAAACTACATTAAACTGTAGTGCACATTTAGTTATATTTAGGCTTCACTTAAAGTACCATTCAAAGGTTTGGGGTCTGAAAGTGTGCTTACTTACTTATTTACTTATTTACTTACTTACTTACTTACTTACTTACTTACTTACTTACTTATTTATTTTTTATTTATTTTTTTATTTTTTTATTTGTCTGTCTGTCTGTCTGTCTATCTGTCTATCAAATAAACGGTGTACATTTTGAAATTTCTATCCATCAAAGAATCCCAAAAAATGATTTCTAATATAATAATAGATTGTTTCTAACATTGATGATAATGATATTGTTTATTAAGCACCAAATTTGCAATGATTTCTGAAAGATCACACACACAGGACACAATGATTCCCTCATGGTTTCTAAGTATGTTAAAATTTTTTGTATTGTTACTGATTATGTTCACCTGTGTCTTGTTTGATTTCTCATTTTTAATTAAATAGATGCAGCTTTACGCATTTGCAGTTGTGAGCATAAGATATTTTGTGTTAAAAACATTTTTTTAATCTTAACAAATCCATATTTTCATACTTATAGCAGTGCATATATATACATATTCAAATAAATAAACAAATATTTTACTTCAGTTGATGTAAAAATATGTCAAAAGAGTTTTATCTAGGGTTATCTGGAACCACTGATCTGTAAAACCTCTTTTAAGAACTTGTTTAATTTCCTAAGCACCATAAACATGAACACTTTTCTTATCGCAAACCATTTTTCAGTTTTCAAGCTTCAGTATACGCCTATGTGTTTCTCATGACCTGCATTACTGGCTGGGTGATGCGTGTTCGCTTTGGCTTGATTGATTGCGTATTCTGTTAGCTGTAGAGTTTTGCTGGTGCACACGCTCTTCTGTTCCTCTGGAGAGTTTATATTCAGTGTTTGGCTCCAGCAACCCTTGGCCCTTGTGTACAACAGAAATGGTTTATTTATCAACCCGACTCTCGCCCCCTCTCTCTCTCTCTCTCTACGTGTGTGTTGTATCTGATGGTAATTTCACGGCTGGGTTCCTTCTGAGATGGGGGGCATAAGGGGAGTGGGATTATTACAGATAACTCACCAAAAGTACTTCTCAGACGAATATCTTTAAATAAAGTCACCTGACTTTGAAATGAGGTGCAGGAGTCACGTGCTTGCCACATGCATG
This sequence comes from Danio jaintianensis, assembly GCA_903798115.1. NCBI lineage: Eukaryota > Metazoa > Chordata > Actinopteri > Cypriniformes > Danionidae > Danio > Danio jaintianensis. The sequence continues at coordinate 9,805,792 of CAIGQV010019029.1, read as the reverse complement.
CTGAAAGTATCACAGCTCTTGGCAGTGGCCCGTGAAGGGTTTATTTGCCGTTACATACACACAAATTCACCGGTTCACAATAATGGCGTTTGCGTGCTGTGAAAATGTTTGTTCTGGAGACAGAGTTGTTGAGAGCTGCTAGCGAGTGAGCGTGAATGCTTGATTAGAGTATTACCAGCGCATTTCCCTCTCCGCAACCATAAATCTCTTCATTTTCACATTTGGCTAGGCCAGACAAGGCAGAAACAAGCCCAGAACGACAGCTGGTACAACTGCCTCACTGCTCCGTCTAAACTCTTGGTGTGTTTCATGTGAAATGAGGGTTAAACATCTATGCCACGCACTTCATAACTGCATTCATTTAAGTCTCAGTGTAATACATTTAAAATATGGCATTTATAGTGAATTAGTGTGGCTGTGTTACGGTTAAAGTGATATCTAGAGATTAAATTAATTTGATATTACTATAAACTTAATAAACTTCATTCATTTTGACTAAGGTATGTCTTCAAAAACTGAAAAAGTACTGTCAATACCGCGTCGAGTTGCTAATTTTTATTTTCAAAAACGACCAATTTAAATTTTTTATTGAAATATATGTGTCCTATTAGTGTTTTTAGCAACGTGGCACATATATATGTCTGTCAACATCTCAAAAAATGTGCTAGTGTTTCGTGACCCTTAAACACCCACCAACCCGCCAAAGCTGTGGTGGGTTATATAGCCACTCCCACTAGCCACTTTGGCTGGTTGAAAATCATTTTTAAATTGTAGTTTTCTTAAAAGCAGGCTTGGACAATAAGGATGGCCCAATATGCGTGCAAATGAGATCTTAGAATCAAAAAGCAGCACGACAAAACTGACAAAAATGTCTTTAAAATATGGAAATTAATTTTACCCCAGTATTTTCAATGGAGTTTCATGTGCTTGCCTGCTGCTAATGATTGTTTACACAGTCTTTCGTTTCTTGTACGCTTTAACAACCAAATGGATACTTAAATCTATTTAACTGATTATATTTGAATTACATTACAACATCAATGTGGTAAAAGGAACCGTATGAAATTGAAAATAGTTACATAAACCTTTCACCGGAAGTTCATCATTGGCTGAAAAACACTAGCTGTGCATATAGCCCATTTGAGCAAATATTTACTGTCTTTACAATGAGCTGGACTTATATAAAGTGAAAGTATGAGCATAGCATGAACACTCTTTACTGGATTATATATCCTATATTATTTTTTATTATATTGTTTGGTGGTTATGTATTGGTTCATAGTTTATTGGTTGGTTTATTATTTATTTTCATTGTAGTTTTTAAAAATAATATGTGTATCGTATTTCTTTATACAATTATTTAGTAAACTCATGAATTTTGTATTACACATTTTCATTATTTATTCTGTACAATCTACTTATATATGAGTGATCTTTCATAATTTACACAATAAATTATGAGTAGCTGTGAAGTATTTTTTAAATTATAGTTACTTTATTTGATGGTGTATGAAATAAGGTTAATCACTGACACTGACTGGGAGAAAAAAAACTGATTTATTTTCTGTCTGCCACTTTAACGTGGGTGAATTTTGCTGCACTTTAAAAAATATATATCTGTGCATTCGTTTTGACATTGACAAGCTCTATACTGTTATTATCTTTTCATGACTTCCCTCATGTGTGAATGAAATTAGCCGCTGCTGTGTTGTTAGTATGGTACATAATTACAGATACGTCTAAAGCGTAATCTCCAACGCTCTTCACTTATCTCATTTGAAAGGCTATCATATATCCCTCACTCTCATGAAGGTACACTCACTTTTCGGCTTCGGCCGTTTCTTTATGGTCCTTGAAGATAAAACAGCAGGGTTATATGTGTCTAATTACACAGTAGTTACACTGTAATTACAGTACACCACCCAGTTATTACAACTTGAGGTTTGTATACATAGTAAACTGCAAAGAGTGCCAGTTCAGCCACCTCTCTCTCACGTGAACCCTGTGCTTGGCTCTATCGAAGGCCTTAAAAACAATAACAGCCATAGGAAATTTTGTCTGGTGCAGGAAGAAATGAATTTTATAGCGCACAAGGAATGATTATGTTAGGAATACACATTTCCTTCAGCTCGGAAAAGCCATTACACTGACACTAAAGTGCCTTTGTGTGGGTTGACCTCACATATGTCTGAGGAAGCGATCTGATTGGCTGATTGCAGGTGATGTAGGTCTCTGGCTTTACAAAAGCTGCCAGAAGATCTGTTGATGCAGAGCGCTATACAAGCATTTATTATCTGCTTTGAATAGCCTGTACAAACCAAACCCAACTGGACGTAATCGAGGGAAGCAGGCCTGCATTTATCTATTCTTCTGTTTGGCTTTCTTCACACACACATAAGTAAAAGTGTGTTCTTTTTGTGGTGGAAACACACACACAGATGGCAACACCCTTTCCTGTGCTTATAAATGACAACTTGCGTTCTGACGACACACATCGGCTTGAGACCATCAGTGTTTACACAGATGGACCTGCTTTATTTTCTCAATAGCTTTGGAAAGGTGTGTGTGTGTGCGCGCTCATAAGTGTGTGTTTGTGCCTGTGGTGTGTTTATAATGTGTCGGTTTATTATTGTTAAACCTGGCCCTCGCATATCTTGCAAATGAAAGGGAGTTAAAGAGCTTTCATTCACATGAAACAATTCACTCATCGGCTTTCGCCAACTCACTCAGACATGTGCTATACATTTACCTTTCATCCAAGCCAGACACACACACACACACACACACACGGTTTCAGTGCTAATGAGAGTTGGCTGACAGGATATTGAGATGGATAAAACAGGTGGGATTGTCATCAGTAATCCGGCAGGAACTTTAATGATACTGAAAGTTTAAATAGTAGGCTTACGGAGAATTTAAATCTCTCGTTTTCCTATTTATTACATATCTCATGTCCATTTACATGCATTCTCGAATTTAAATGCACTGTAATCTTTCATCATGAATAATTGAAGTTAAATAACTGCATTAGATTTAGAGTTATACAGCGGCGGAGAGTCTGAACGTGAGGAATTTGGATATTTACAAATTTTTCCGATTCTTGCGCATTGGGTCATTTCTATAGGTGCTATTTTTTATTGCATTTTATCCTCATTCAGATTTTTAGTAATCATGTTAAAATACATTAGGAAAATAGAAGAGTCAAAATTGCATTGCATTATTATAAGGTAATTTAAATATTGTAGCAAACTCCACCACCTGTAAGTGGTGTCAAACTCCATAGTAATTTAAATATTTCATATAAAATGAATGAAATAAAGTATGAATTACACATACAAATATATAATGTTATATTTTAATATGGTACTGCCCTATACTGTCACTAAAAAATTATTTAGAAAAGTAATAGCACAGTAATAAAGTGACACTTGCCTTATATAAACCAATATTTATGTCTAATGTTGTATATCATACAGTATCTTTTGTCAAGTTAAGCTTTATTGTCATTCCGCTACATGTGTGGACATACAGTGGAACAAATGTAGTGTCTTGCAGGACCACGGTGCTACATAAATAAACATGATCATAAATATGAAAACAACACTGGAAGTAAGAGCTATTTAAACCTATACATAACTAGCAAACCGAAGTGGTAATCTAAATATACTTACTACTAACTGTACATATACTATAAATACTATACACATAACCTAACACAGACTATACAAGTACTTTTACATAAGACAGAACAAAAGATGTATTTAAGGTTGAGGAAAACAACAATTGTGTGGTACATTCAAAAGTAAAGCTTTCCTTATCGAGTCCATATAATATGGAGTTTAAGTAGTGTCCAGTGCATATACTAGAGAGAAGTGTGTTTCCATCAGTGGTTTGTCAAACCCACTCACCTGTGTGAAGCACTCTCAGAAAAAGTTTCTCAAGAGATACAAAGTGATTTTAAGAAAGTGTCTGGCACAAACTGGTGCAAGTTTCGATTAAAGTGTCAGAGAGATAAAAGAGTGTGTTTTCGACAGGTGGTTTGTAAAGCCCACTCACGTGTGTGAGGCACACTCAGAATTGCATAATGTTTTGAGGTTTTCGTGTGGTGTGTATCTTGTTTAGCAAAACAAATCAGTTTTATGTTAAAATCTGTTAATATCTTAATAGGAATGTTTCATATCATCTGTTTGGTTAACACATATTTTCTGTTGTGCCTTTTTCAGAAAGACTGCTCAAACTTTGTGCGTGTGCTGCAGTCATATAACCAAACGCATATTTATATATGTGGCACCGGAGCCTTCCATCCTATCTGTTCTTTCCTGGAGATGGGCAAGCGAGCAGAGGTAAACAGCACACACGCACACACACACACACAATTTATATATCAATAATTGAAAAACTAATTCTCTTAGTCTGAACAAAGTAACGCCACTCAAATATACTCCTGCGCATACATATCTCGAGGGCACATTCACCCAAAAACGTTTAAAGGAACGAAAAGGCAAATTAACGGTGGCTATCTGCTGCTAACGTTTACCCTGTTAACAATTTCAGCCCAGTGAAGTAGAAAATGAGACTGTCACAAAGCAGCGAGTCTGTTATTTAGAAGTGCCTCGACTGTGGGAAATGAGATGGGCTTTACATGTTTAAAAAATGTTGGTGATTTTTTTTTTTTTTTGATCCATGCAAATGAATCATGGCCCGAGAGCACTGAACGCCCTAACAGAAGATAGCTTGAGTAGAAATTGAGGAGGTTTTTATGAATTGAGTAACACTTGAACAAGATCCTAATGGCACTTTTTGACATTCACCTCTCCATTATCTCATCTGATTACTATTCGCGGCTTGTTGTCGTTGGTTGATTCACTTTCCCTTTCCGCAGGACAACATCTTCAGACTGGATGCCAACTACTTTGAGAATGGACGTGGGAAAAGTCCCTATGATCCAAAGATGCAGTCCTCATCCCTCCTGCTTGGTGAGTTCATCAGAAGTCTTGTTGTGTTTCTTTTAAATAGGTAGAATCTGTGTTTTCTCTGGTTTGTTTGGATGTTTAATGCTCTTATTTAATTGTCAGATGGAGAGCTGTACTCGGGAACATCAGCAGACTTCATGGGACGAGACTTTGCCATTTTCCGAACACTTGGGTCACATCATCCAATCAGGACGGAGCAGCATGATTCCAGATGGCTGAATGGTATATTTTCTGATAACATTGTGTTATGAATCAAGCAAGTGTCTTTATAAGTTGTCAAATCAGCAGTTTTTTCTATATTTCAACCATTTTACTTAAGCCATGTCCAAACGTACACAGGTATTTTTATAAATATCCTGAGTTTTCCCCGCTTTCTTTTAAAAAAAATCTCTGTCCACATGAAACCTCAAAAAACGCACTGTGATGCATGTTATGGGCATTCCAAACCAACAGGTGGTGAAAATAACACTTTTATACTGAGTTCACATCAAACGGGAAATTAAATATATTTGGCGAATAAATGATATATTTGGCGAATAAATGATATATTTGGCGAATAAATGATATATTTGGCGTGAGTACAGAGGCGGTTGAACAATGTGGAATACGCGATTCATTTGCTGCGAATGTGCAGAATTTGCCTCATTTCATTGCCTCTTCACCCTGGCCAGAGTTTTCAGAAAGTCTCGGTTTTAATCACGTGACACTGTGTTTTCATGTGGACAAACAGTGAAACCGCATAGAAGAATGTGCGGTTTTAATAATACCTGTGTTCGTGTGGACAGGGCTTTAAGCAGGTCTTGCAACTCTGCTTGTGTTCGATAAGCCCCCACCATCCCAACTAAATTTATAAAAATTAATTCAGTATTCAAGGTGTCATGCCTTTATTACTTAATGTTTTGTGTTGTTTCTAGTCAAAATATGTAAAAAAAAATATCAAGAAACATTTTTAGACAAGTAAAAAAAAATGTTTTTCAGAAGAGACAAGTTAAAATGAATGAAAAACTCACTTAATGTAAACTTATTATTTTTCGAAACAAGACAATATTTTTATATGTCTAGGAAATTATTCTTGATATAAGAATTTTTTGACTAGGAACAAGACAAAAGAAGAAAGAATTTATCTAAGAAAGTATTTATTTGCAGTGTAGTATTCATAAAATTTAGCTAGGTAAACAATATCACATGAGCAAGAGTATTTCCTGAATATCAGCTTGTTTGCAAATTTCAGGATTTAATGATTTCCTACAACAATTAAGTAAATATTAGGTGATGTAATTTAGAAAAATAAATCTTTATGAATGATTGAATTAGTGCAATTAAAACAATTTGCTCAAAAATGCTGCCATATTCAGTCAATAATCAATGGACTGTTTCCTGAGTCACTCAATTATTTGTACAAACAATTAGTTAAAAAAACAGAATCAGTAGATATACACATGATATACATATATTGCATATACACATGTGTTATATATAATATGCACATACACTGTTTACTGTAGCTTTTTTTTTACTTAGCAGGCTGCTGAAGTCCTTACATGGTTTATGTTACCGTGCTAAGCATGTGTCTGCCAAGAGCGAATGTGTAAAATAAATGTAAATTTATGGGTTTTCTTTTGTGTGTAAAAGTTTATGTCCCCTCACGCGAGTGTACATGTTCCCAGATCTGTGCAAGAGAAATAAAGCACCTCTTTGTGAGCGTCTGCAGGAGAGATTAGCTTGAGCCCGGGGTGTTGAGTGTTTCCCCTAACATCCCGTCTGCATTTTTGAAGACTTATGGAACACAAAAGGTCAATATCAAGATAGCAGAATCGGTCAGTGTTTTCCCATGAAGTTAATCCCGTCTCAGCTGTTCCTGCGAGTGGCTCTCGTTTCAGTCCTCATACAGGGTCAACATCCACGCCATCAATACCCCCTATATTCACCAGGAAAGGTGCTTTTGAAAACGCTCATCTCACCTTAATCCTTGTCGTCTGTTACCACGGATACATTGGACGTTCCTTCCATTCCGCCCGCACTGAAAGCTGTCTCTCCCGCACAAAAGAGCCAGTGTCGTTTAGAAGATTAGTCACATGGATATTCTATCAAGCCCTTATCAATAGAGGCACGGGCCTCTCGCTATCTTCACACAATGCGCCCAATGGTTATTCACTTCAAAGGGGATAGAGCAACATTGAGTCGGAGAAACTTTGGGAAGCTGGAGCAAGTCGGTGTATTGAATGACCTGAAACGCTGGCGTCTCTAAGGACACATACACACTCACAGTGCATGAACGAAGTCGCTCTTCGGTAAATGTTCGTTCCGCTGTTTAAGCTTCACATCCTGTTGCTGTAATGCAGCACTGCATGTTGCTTTGTGCGTGTGCCGCCCACGTGGGTGGGGGGACGTGTTGCGTTTCGTTTCTGAATGAGCAAGTGGTCACGGCTGGGTAAGAGTGATCCCCCTGCAACTGGCGATACTGAGGTCTTGGATCTGCTGAAGAGTGCGATTATTTCAGTGTGTTGGACGTCCCAAAATGCTGCTTTAAATGGCTCAATTTCTTCTTTCAGTGCCTGAGATTGACGTTCTTGTATGCTGTGTGTATTCCAGAACCCAGGTTTCTAGGAATACACCTGATCCCGGAGAGCGATAATCCTGAAGATGACAAGATCTTCCTGTTCTTCAAAGAAAACGCTATGGATGGTGAACACACAGGCAAAGCTACTATCTCCAGGATAGGACAACTGTGTAAGGTATCATCACGTACAGAAATGTAGAACATGCACATGGATGAATATGGACACAATATTAACATATAGTATTGTCGGTCACACTTTATTGAAAGGCAGCAGTTTTTGATCCTGGTCCTTGCGGTCCCCCGCTATGCGTATTTTGTATGTTTCTTTTACCGCTTCAAAAGTTTCTTCTAAGTTACATTTGACCGTAAGTGGCCTGTGAAGTGGACATCACAGGATATTCTGCCGTGATTCTAGTTTGAACTTCTATGCTAATCACACTATTACAGTTAAATAAGCCTTCACATTAATAATACGTTCTGCCATAAGACTCTATCACCCTACGTCATTAATTACATTGTGCAGATGATTGGTTGCCTCAACAGCCTTGAGCCTTGCTCCTCAGCATTTTAAATGCTCAGTGTTGTTCTACACTGTAATATTGCAGCAAGTTTTGTGGAGACCCTCCTCCACCCCAGCTCCACCTGTGTTTAGATCTGCTACGGGGATTACATATATATTATGTTTGCAGCAGCAGTGTGTTATATTCACAGACTGCATGTCTTTGAATATACTGGCAGTAGCAAGTCTTGGTACTTGATTTTCATCAACATTGCCATATACATATTTATTACCATACTAAATCTCTCCGAGAGTTGTCAGGACAGAACTGTAATAATTGAAATTTCTGCAAACAGTTGTGTAACGCAAATCTTTTTTGGAATTTTTTTAATTAATTAACCCAAGTTCAGCCGAATTCCTGTGTGCAGGGGTAGAGAGCAGTGAACACTATGTAGTGAAGATGTCGATCTCAACACAGTTGCTTCTTGGTGCTCTCTTCTAACAAGCTGGTTATTTAAATCAAGTGTTTTAAACAAATGAGACATCCAAAATAGGTGGGCCGCGACTACCAGGATTGAGAACCACTTTTTAAAGGTACAATTCTCGCTATTAACAAATCATTAACTATGACTTTTAGCTCAATAAACTCCTAATTTTCTGCTTATTAATAGTTGTTAAGGTAGTAGTTGGGTTTATGTATTAGGTAGGTTTAGGGATGTAGAATAAGATCATGCAGAATATGTACTTTATAAGTACTAATACACAGGTAATATCTTAATAATTAAAGGGTAATAAGACACTAGTTAAAAGTGAGAATTGGTCCTACAGTAAGTGTTACCAATGTCTATATTTAAAGCTTAATGTGGTTTAACGAACATGTGTGAACATCTTTTTGCATTGTTTCCAGAATGACATGGGTGGACACAGGAGTCTCGTGAATAAATGGACAACATTCTTGAAAGCCAAGCTGACCTGCTCTGTGCCTGGTCTTAATGGCATAGACACACATTTTGATGAGCTGCGTAAGTACCACATAATGTATGTGAATATAAATTCAGAAATCCAGCCTTACTGCAATGGGTAAATGCAACAAATGCAGTTTTTCTGCTGACAGCATCTTTGGTATGCTGTCAGTTTCCACTGGAAAAGTCTTTCTAGCTCTACTTGTGAGCTGTAAAAAGCACTTACAATGTAAGTTTATGGGGTAAACTTACAACAATTGGCCCATAAACTTCCACTGCTAAATCCCAGATGCTGTCAATAGAGCTTAAAGTGCATGTGAGCACTAACTAACAAATTCTTAACACAACAATCATTTGTCTAACTTCCAGAGGATGTGTTTCTGATGAGTGCTAAAGACCCAAAGAATCCAGTCATCTATGCTGTGTTTACTACATCCAGGTAATACAGATATACCTTTACCTTCATTTTATTCTTTCTTTCTTTCTTTCTTTCTTTCTTTCTTTCTTTCTTTCTTTC
>CAIGQV010019029.1:9775217-9795459 GCA_903798115.1 Danio jaintianensis | reverse complement strand
CTTCCTTCCTTCCTTCCTTCCTTCCTTCCTTCCTTCCTTCCTTCCTTCCTTCCTTCCTTCCTTCCTTCCTTCCTTCCTTCCTTCCTTCATTTACTCCCTTTCTTTCTCTCTTTCTTCTTTCATTCTCTTTTGTTGGATTGCTGAGGTTTCCTGAAGCATGATATGTTTGGCCCTTTAGTAGCTTTGCAGTGCAGTAATCTGGTTTGCCTCAGACAGGCGCTTCACATCGCTGCACTCTCGATGGGAATTTCCTCCTCGTCCTGGTCTCTGCCCTCTCTTACCTGTTTCCCCATTCAGCGTCAGCTTAGTTCAGCTCAAAGGAAATATGATTAAGGTGGTAACCCGAATCTCGCTCCCCATCCAGACAGCCTGTTCTCTGGACCTGTTTGCAAGGGCTGGGGAGGGGTGAAGGCAGAAACCAAAGCAGATAAACGACTCTTAAGATGATAGATGAGCACACTGTATATGTGTGCATACAAAAGTGTGTTTGCATGTAAACACGAGATGAGGAAGAGGACAAACATATCACGATTAATCACTGTCAAAACATGAGAGGCGAAAGCGGCGGTCATCCAAACCATGCACATCCTGTTCATATATTCCCACCTCACTGATTTCCTAATGTATGCGGGGAACACAACACTCGAAAATTCAATTACAGGCTTTAAAGAATTAGACTGCTTTAATTGCTTTTCTAAGTGCCCTGTTTTTTGAGATGAATAGAAGTGCATTCGTGGGACTTGCTTTTAATATTGCCACTTAATGAGGCCTGAACTCTGCGGTGATGGATCAGTATTTTATCTCTCCCTCTGTCTGGGTATGTGTGTATTTGTGTGTTAGAGTGTGTAAGCACATGCGTGTGTGTGTGTGTGCATTTTTATGTCTGGGACCCTGACTGAGTAATGGCGAATTAGTTTATTCATGTGCCCTGTGGTTAATTGATTTTCTCACTAATTAACATTTTACAAATGCAATGGGCTGATCACCGCAGTATGTCGGGTCTCATGGCTGTTTAATGCTTGGATACACACACATACACTGCAATACAAATGCAAATTTTATACATCAACTAACAGACATCAAAGTAAACACAAAGCCAGAAACAATCCTATTTATTTTCTTAATATGTTTTATGGTGTCATTGTGCGTGATTCATTTCATGATCTTTCATCAAAATTTAATAACTTGCGCTTTTTTTTTGATGCTGTTGCCAGTCTATAATATTTTATAGCTCTTTCTGTGTCATAAAGAGACCACATTTATATCAGTTTTGTAAATATCTGATTCATAAAAGCCATGTAAGCATTCGCTATGCCCAACACTTTCAGTAAAATGAATTAAATGCATCATTCACTTCAGAATTACACACTTCTGGAAATGTACACAAACATTCAATCATTTATTTAACCCCGTCTGTCCTTCTTTCATCAGTAATATCTTCCGTGGATCAGCTATATGCATGTATAGTATGGCAGACATCCGAAGGGTCTTTCTGGGTCCATATGCCCACAGGGATGGGCCAAACTACCAGTGGGTTCCCTTCCAGGGCAGAGTGCCATATCCCCGTCCTGGCACAGTGAGTACTGGCCAATATATCTGACATTACCAAAAACCGTTAATGTTTTCTGACAAACTACAGCTTTATAACTGCTCACTTTTGTTAAAATCAATATTTGCATTGTTTTTTTTTCAACTTACTACTATATAGCATACTTTGTTAAACTCCTTGGTTTCACATTTAACAGAATTAGTCTGAAAGGGCATACTTGCAATTTACATTAAATGCATTAAACAGTATTTTTGAGATTAACTGACCTGAAGAATTTAGTATATTTAAACTGTCATCACTCCGTCAGTGTCCCAGCAAAACGTTTGGAGGCTTCGACTCTACCAAAGATCTCCCTGATGATGTCATCACATTTGCACGCCTGCATCCAGCCATGTATAACCCTGTGCAGCCAATGGGTGGGAAACCCATTGTGGTGCGAACTAATGTGGAGTACCAGTTCACTCAGCTGGTGGTGGATCGTGTGGAAGCAGAGGATGGCCAGTATGACGTCATGTTCATCGGCACAGGCTAGTAAAAGTAACATTAATATAGAACTAAACCTTCTCTATACTCAAAACAAAGCTATACTGTGTTCACATTATGCATAATCTGTATACACAAAAACTTATTTGGTCCATATTTGCAGCTGTGAAGTTGGCCAACTTTCAAACAAATGAGAAGTGATTGTTTTGGTGCTGCTAAGTTGAATTGTGAAATCCTTAGTGACATCACGCACTATGTTAATGACACAAAAATTATTGGTCTGAAAGCAGCTTGTAGTTTCTTGTCTATGACACAAGAAGTCAACATTGCATATTCTGACAGTGACTTGCCATAGGCAAAAAGAATACTCTAATTTTGCACTAAAGCAGCAGTTCCCAAGCAATCACCTTGGTCATTTTTATATACCGTTAATGTTTACATCAAGCTCCCATTTTGTTTTAGGCCCATGTTTGATGTCATTTTCTCTATGTAACACATAGGAAAATGTAGTATTACAAAGAGATGTTATTGAAGATCAAATATTTTTTCAATCCTATATCAGATTTAGGGACCGTTCTGAAGGTGGTGACTATTCCCAGGGAGAGCTGGCATGATCTGGAGGAAGTGGTGCTGGAAGAGATGACTGTGTTTAGGGTACGAGCTCCAACTCTTCATTACCCAGAGAGCTGTGCTAATCTAAATCCTCCAACTGTAATTTTCACCTCAGTACATTTAATTGCTCCCCCATAAATCTGTCTGTACAGCCTCGGCATGTCATCAAACAAATATCCTCGGATCCTAAAATGAGATTAAACTTGCTCTGTTTTCCTTTCTAGGAGCCAACACCTATTACTGCCATGGAGCTCTCCACTAAACAAGTACGTCTGCTTGATATTACTCTTCACCAGCCATTAGCAGAGAGAAAAGCGTGGCCTAATAGACTTATATGTTCATCTGTCAACAGCAACAGCTGTACCTCGGCTCAGATTTAGGGATTTCCCAGATGCCCCTGCACCGCTGTGAGGTCTACGGGAAGGCCTGTGCCGAGTGCTGCCTGGCAAGAGACCCGTATTGTGCCTGGGATGGGACCGAATGCTCTCGATATTTTCCAACTGCTAAAAGGTGAACTCTTTTCCCTTCTGCCTGTGTGTGGATAAACAGGTTGCGCCTCCTCACTGGATGAATCAGTGTTGCTGTGTTGGTCAATGCTAAGTGTGCCACAGAGGTTACATTTTCTATAGAAAATGCGTAATTATTATTGTCTCGGCACATTAAGCTGAAATGATATAAAACATAGGATTCGTTTGCAGAGGGAATAGTATAGAAATGGGGTCTGGGAATTCTTTTAAAACAAATAAATACAAATTGGATTAAAATGAATAATAAAATGTCATTAAAATAAATAAGTATAAAAAAAGATTTATTAAATATAATTAAATAGTCAAACATTTTAATAATGACTCATTAATATTAGACATATAACAAATATAAGAAGTAACAAACAAAATCTGCATAATTATAAAAATAATTTAAAAAAGGATCATCTTTAATAAATAAAAAATGATTAAAACAAATAAATACCAATTGGATTAAAATGAACAATAAAAATGTCATTAAAATAAATAAGTACAAAATTATATATATAAATAAATAAATAAATAAATAAATAAATACAGTACTATGATGAGTAGACAAAATGTAATAATGTCACATGCTACAAGTTAAATATTATTTTCCAAATAACATTTTATACCCATTATCAGTTAAATTTTTTACAGTATGATTTTACATTTTATACCAATTTAGAATGTGGATTCTTTGCGTAGGGGCGATGCGGTGGCTCAGTGGTTAGCACTGTCGCCTCACAGCAAGAAAGTCGCTGGTTTGAGTCCAGGCTGGGTCAGTTGGCATTTCTGTGTGGAGTTTGCATGTTCTCCCCATGTTCGTGCGGGTTTTCTCCGGGTGCGCCGGTTTCCCCCACAGTCCAAAGACATGCACTATAGGTGAATTGAGTAAACTAAATTGTTGAATGAGTGTGTATGGATGTTTCCCAGTACTGGGTTGCAGCTGGAAGGGCATCTGCTGTGTAAAACATATGCTGGATAAGTTGGCAGTTCATTCCACTGTGATTAATAAAGGGACTAAGCCGAAGGAAAATAAATGAATAAATGAATGATTTCTTGCATAATCATATTTGGTGGTCTGTGGCATCTAAAAGATTAAAATCACTAGTATAATTTATTTCCCATATATAAAAGCACATGCTTGAAGTATTCATTTACGTTGTGTTGCTTTTTTTTCAGAATCTGGATCAAATGACATATTCTAAAAGGGACAGTTAACCCAAAATTTCAATTCTGTTGTTAATTACCTTCATGCTGTTCCAAGCCAGTTTAACTTCCTTTCTTCTGTAGAACAAAAATAAGATATTTTTACATCTCTATGTCTGCTTTCAATGAGAGTCAATGGGGTTGAAAACACCATCAACTTTCATTGCACAGACTTAAAAACAGATATCTTTCATAACATTTAGGTGAGCAAATGACAAAACATTCTCTTTTTTTGGTGTACTAACCCCAAGTCAATGGCATTTTTACACAAATTGTCACCATGTTCACTGTTCAGGTGTTTAGTGCTCTGCAAACTGCACAAACACACACAGAACGCATGTGCATAGACAAGCACAAACACCTGGATCCAAGTAAGTACAGACTGCTTTTAAACACATTATAAACACATGCTCACAGTTTGCCACATACCACACATGCACACACACACCTTCACAGAGGAAGAAGAGGGCCATGGCTTCGGTCTCGACACACCCTCATGCTCCACAGCACCAGGATGGTCTACGCCACTCTAAATATTTTTGCTGTGCCTAAAATCAAAACAGACGTCCTTACCACACCTCCCGCACGTGCCGAAACAGTGTGTGTGTGCACGCCTTAGCAAAACACATTAGAGAAATGAGGAGACACAGAGAGCTATGCTGCGAAATACAAGAACAGAGCAAAAAAAAAAAGTTAAGAGGATGACAAAGTTTCTGTTTCACACATGTTTTACACAGATCTTTGACAGCAGATCCTGAATGTTTTCAGTTTCAGGCACACAAAATCTTTTCTCAGGCTTTCAGTGCTGTTGATAATGGATAAGAGTGTCGGTCTTGGCTCAAATTCTGGCCTGTGATTGCGTTTAAGAGGTGAAAATGTTCTCTTAAAGTGGCACAAAACTGTTGTAAATGGCCTGACGGAGACTGAAAGGCTCTTTTAGCAGAGAATGTTATAAGATATTTGGAGTTTCTGAGGTTTGGAATTCAGCAATGAACATCTCTCCATGAATTATGTTTCTGAAGAAAAAAAAAAATTCATTGGATTTACTCGATTTTTAAGATAAGTGGTTGCAAACAATTTATAAGGGATGCATTTAAAGAAACCAATTAAATTTAGTAATGTTCAACTGAATTTGTTTGTTTAAATTTAGCTAGTATAAATTGTTAAGCTCAAAAAACACTTTCCTTAAAAAATGTAATAAATCCAATCAATAATTTTTTTCAGTAAGGCATGTTAAGCTCAGGCACCCATACAGCTTTTTTTCATACTTATAACTGTGTGTCGTGCAAGTGGAATCACATACAACTTAATAAGTCTCAAATAAAAATATTTTCTGAACTCTTTATCTGAATTTAAGGGGACCAACTGATATAACACTATCGGATGAGTCAGTATTGCTTAAATGCACTTTTTTAGGCACCACATAAAGTATTTTACCTTAAAAAAAATAGATTTTCTGTGAATCTGTAGGGCAGAATATATATGTTTGATTAGAACAACAGTGCACTCTAGTGGTGGAAATGTAGTAGTGTTGCCAATGGTAAACACTGGGGGTCAAGATTGACAAACTTTTTTTTTATTTGAAACAAGATCTACGTTAAATTACACATGTCTAATCCAGTTTTTTTCTGTTAATAGGAGAACGAGACGTCAGGACATTAGGAATGGAGATCCTCTTTCACAGTGCTCTGATCTGCACCACAATGGTAAGGACAAACAATATGCTAATAAAAACTCGCTAATACAATTCACCAAGCATGCATTAAGCAAAGTAAGAAAATGAAAGGGATGTGTATGGCAGTACATAAGCAATCTGAAAGTAGACAAGCTCAAATTATTTACACCAGTGTTTGTTTAGCGTTTTCCATTTGTAATCGGATTGTCAGGCACAATTAATTATTTAGCTAAATCAAAATTTAGACACATTTATATATCTTATAAAAATAAATGCATTAACAATATCCATCAACTGGTTGCACATGTTATCTTACACATCTTCTGTAATAGAATGATTCATTGAATATTAATTTGCACTTCAACATCCTGTAATTGCAATGCACTTAAATGGACAATCGACACACTCAAATGAAATCTGTTTGACTGAATAATGAAGTTCACTTGATGTACTGTTAACTTCCATTTGTGTAGATGCCACTCTTTCAATAGCTTTTAATTGCATTACTAAACATGTGTGCATGTTACAAAAGCTGTATGCATTGGTGTGTGTTAGATGATCTGGAAGGCTACAGCAGTGTGGAGGAGAGAAGTGTGTATGGTGTTGAGAACAGCAGTATGTTTCTGGAGTGCAGCCCAAAGTCTCAAAGAGCTCTCATCTACTGGCAGCTACAGAAACCCAATGACGAACGCAAGCATGAGGTACATTCATACACACACACACACACACTCAACAACAAATAACACTGGGCAGCAAGACATGGACTTACACAACATTAAAAGTTACTGTTATTCTGTCTCATCTACCTTTAAAAATATGTCTTAATAGAAAATATATTTTAAAAATTACAGTTTTAATTGCATTAAATCAAATAAATACAATAAAATAAAAATGTATATATCGGGCCCTAATTGTTTCAGTCACGATGTACATAGGATGGAATAGGACAAAAATATTCATGACATATTTCAGTAGTAGTAATGAAATTATACACGTAATTAGAGTTTAGTAAAATGTTACTGTTCTACAAAGAAACAGTGTAATGTTATTAGTAGTAACTTTAGGGAGTTTATTGAATAGGATATGACATAATGACTTGTGTTACCACACATGCACCAGCTGTGTTTCTCTTTCAGATATGATCAGGCAAAAAATAGTGCTAAAGTAACACCTCGCCCCAGACGGTCATTATGTTAATGTAATAATGGTCAGATTTCAGCCTTCCTGCTGTGTAAGAAAATCTTTTAACGGTGCTGTCGTTTATCCTTACACACCAGATATGACCTCAATGTTTTTGTTAAGGTCTTAGGACCATTTTCGAAGCCACAATAAATAAAAAAGTGTTAATATAGAAAAAATGACCAAAGTATACAAAGTTTTTATGTATATCTTAGCCTATAAGCATGGATGAACACACAGTCATTTGAAGTAAATCTACATTTTATAGAATGTGTGAACATTTTTGCACTAGAAAGATTCTTTTCCAGTGACTTTGACTTTTTTTTTTACTTTGTCCAGTGTCAATGGTTTTTCTCTCCAAACGTTATGAGTGATTAAAATGCACTTATATTTGTTTAAAATAGAGTTATACAATATATAACTGAATCCCCTTAAAGGGATATTTAAGGGGATAACCCAAAAATGTCATCCTTTACTTATCCTTCACTTGTTCCAACCCGGTTTGAGCTTCTTTCTTCTGTTGAACACAAATATACTGAAGAATGGTGGAAAAAAAATGCCATTGACTTTTATAGTATTTTTGTTGTTGTTGTTGTTTCTACTATGGATGTCAATGCCTGTTTTTTCCTGACATTCTTCAGAATATCTTTTTTTTGTGTTCAACAGAATAAATAAATTCTTAAAAGTTTAAAACCACTTGAGTGTGAGGAAATGTTCATTTATAAATGAACTATCCCTTTAAACAAAAGAGGTTTGTTTTTATCCTTATCCTGTCTCTTCGGTTTCTTTCCGCCTGTAAAACAGCTCTGTTCGGTGTCACATGAGTAGTGCAAATACAATTCAAAGCACATACATTGTACGCGCAAAATCTGCAGGTAAAAAACAAACTTTACTTTGAGCTTTATTATTATTATTATTATTATTATTACTGTTAGGCGGCATGATGGCTCAGTGGTTAGCACTGTCACCTCACAGCAAGAAGGTCGTTGGTTCGAGTCCCAGCTGGGCCAGTTGGCGTTTCTGTGTGGAGTTTGCATGTTCTCCTCGTGTCCGCGTGGGTTTCCACTGGCTGCTCCGGTTTCTCCCACAGTCCAAAGACATGCGCTATAGGCGAATTGGGTAAACAAAATTGGCCGTAGTGTATGAGTGTGTGTGAATGCGAGAGTGTATGGGTGTTTCCCAGTACTGGGTTGAAGCTGGAAGGGCATCCGCTGCGTAAAACATATGCTGAAATAGTTGGTGGTTCATTCCGCTGTGGCGACCCCTGATAAATAAGGGACTAAGCCGAAGGAAAATTAATGAATGAATGAATTATTACCAATATTTAACCAGGAAGTCTCATTGAGATTTAATGTCTCTTTTACTGGCCAATGTAACAGCCATACAGTAAAACTATTTTAAAATACAAAAACACCACATAACAACAACATTCCATCAATCCTCTCAATAAAAACGATCACATGCTTCTAATACCACTCTCTTTATAATGCCTTTAAATTCACAGAAAGACACTATTTGATTTAGTTTTAAATCTTTTTGCAAATTATTCTATGCTCAAGGTGCACAATAAGAAAACACAGTTTTTCCCAGCTCTGTACGAACTTAAGGGTATATTAAAAAGCAAACAGTTGGAAGAGCTTAGCTGGTAATTGCCAAAACTAAGACAAAGAAGAGTAAAAAGATAAGCAGGAAGTTTACCTAACATAGCTTTATAGATGAAAATGTGCTAGTACTTAAATCAGTCTCTTTTCTTTCTCTGTTTTAGATTGTGATCGATGAAAGATTGAGTCTTACAGGCCAGGGTTTGCTGATCCGAAGTCTAACCCAGGCTGATTCAGGAGTGTTTCTCTGCCACGCCGTCGAACACGGCTTCATCCAGCCTCTCCGGCGTATCAATCTCCAGGTCATCCCATCTCAGCGCGTGGGGGAGCTTTTGCTCCGGGCCGGCACCAACGATAAAGATCCTGCCCCAAAACACAAACTCTGGTACCGGGATTTCATGAGCCTCCTGGAGCACCCAGACCTCAACAGCGTGGACGAGTTCTGCGAGCGCATTTGGAAGCGAGAGAAGAAGCCGAAGGGGAAAAAAGCCCCCAAGGTAAACCCCGGAGCCGGAGTAGGCATAAAAAATGAGAAAACTCCTCAAACTACAGCTCAGAGCTTGCAAAACCCAACACAGAGAGCTCAAAACGCTCCCAAAGTGCCAAACAACCCAAGCGTTCAGATTTTTCCCAAGTCCACCGGATTGCAAAGAAGTCAAAACCCTGGTGGTACGGTAAGCACTGAGAGCCAAAGCACCAAACCGGACACACAAAAGGCTTCGGAGAGCCAAAGAGCACAGCCGAACCAAGCGAAAAAAGGCCCCCAGACTCCTCAGAGAGGACCTCCTCATACTGCCAAGTGGAAACAGCTTCAGGAGAACAAGAGGGGACGCAACCGCAGGACCCACGAACAGCAAAGACCACCACGCAGCGTGTGAGACGAATACACACTTGTACTAAACATCTGCATCAGTCACTCATACAACAGACAAACGTGCAGTGCGGCCATTATCGATAGCACAAAACTCAACAAAAACAAAACAAAATGGTGAACTCAACTGGAATCCTACTCATGTCACCTGTTCACCAGGGAAAGCACATTCACTTTGTTGTTGTGATGTGACAGCAAAGACCTTTTACACTATTAGTGTTACAGATCCGACGCCATACAAGTGATGTTTTTCATGCATTCATGAGGAAGTGCCAATGCTTTTGGTGGCAAAGGATTGTCGATGTGACAAAATACAGTTCATGATTGTGGAGAGAAAAGAAAAAAGAAAAACGAGTGAATTTGGCACCTGGAAAACTGGAAGTCAGTCACTCGGATTTGTAAAGACTGTAATAAATGAGCAAGCATTGTACTGTATATAGAACAACACTACAAGTAATTATGGACAAGTGGTCAAAGGTGAAAATAAGGCATGCCTTAGTAACAGCTTGTCTAACCTCTGGTCCTCAGAAGCGTTTTGGTGTGTTCGTGTTAACTATGTTTCAGATAATCAAGTGGGCCTGACTTTACAAACAAAAAAACAAAGTCAATAACTGGTGACCATTTCTGCCAAAATTTCGGTTTCAAACACAACTTGCATGAGTCGAATGAATAAGCTCTTCCAAGCCAGTCGCATAGTCGAACTAACAGCCATCTAGGTGATTGTTCTTAATGTTGGTTGCGTAAAAAGAACGTCTTTTTAAAGATATTTCCATAATGTCTGTAGTGTATTTCTAAATTATTATTACTCATCTTACATACGTTCGCGTCATTAATTTGCTAAATCAGTCTATGTTAGGCTGAATGCTGAGTGACCCTAGTATATATGTACATATATATACAGAGGAACACCACTTGATTATTTATTGCTGGTTATTGTTTATTGTTCAAAGGGTTGCATTTATTTTTGATATTATTTTTTCTATTCAAGCTGTAAGTGCGGATGATGGGCTGCAGCACCCATAGACGGACCAATTCTTTTGTTTTTAGGCTAAAATTCTTATGTGTTTTGCAGATCTCTGTTGTCACTCAGTTCTCTTGCATATTTTCTTAACTTCATTCTTTTTTTTTTTTTTTGGTCTCTTAAGCTTATCTTTTAGGTCTTTCTTCATTTAACTTCATTCGTTGTGCAAAACTAACGAGAAATAATGAATCATCTCTGACGATTAGCTGTGAATCTCCCTAAAAAAATGTGTGGATAGGTCTGATTAGATGCCGTGGAGAACACACTGCATGTGAATTCTGCCTTTATTTTTCATTGTCAGTGTGTCGTGCGAGAGGTCATTTCTGTGCCATGCGAGATGTGAATAATTTTGCCATTTGCAAAGATCACACCATCTAAACACGCCCTGTCCCTTTTTATGTATTATAGGTCTATAGTGTTTTCCCACTCATAAAGGTTGCCCCCCATAAACACTTTCCCGCAAAATTGTCATTGCAATGCAATACAGAGGTTTATCCAGCAGATGGCTCTCCTGTCCACTTTCTCCCCCAGGTGGAGTTGATTTGGAGCTGGCAGGTGTAAGGAGGAGAAGGGAGCTGTCAGTTATGTAAAATTGGTGTTTCTGGCATGCATTTGGTTGTCTAAATAAATATTTCCTCTATAATTTCAGGGTGGTCGTGGGTGGATTTTTGTGTATTTTTTTGGCTCCATTTGGCGAACACATGTGGACTGTGTTTTTGACATTGTGTTCAGTGATATTTTTTTAAGGCTATTAATAATCACTTGAGTAGCCAATTTTAGAGCATTGGCAAAGTTTCAGAAGATACCTGATCTTGGCAACCAGATGTAAAACAATGCATATTCTGATACAAATCTAATATTGCTGAAACAAGTTTTGTTTTATTTACTAAAATATCTGTTAGATGGAAGCAAAACATGGATAAAAACTCTGAAAAAACTCTATATAAATATATAACTGTTTTTTTTTTTTCCTTGACTTGATCAGCAAGAGGCGTCACGGTGGCGCAGTGGGTAGCACGTTCGCCTCACAGCAAGAAGGTCGCTGGTTCGAGCCTCGGCTGGGTCAGTTGGTGTTTCTGTGTGGAGTTTGCATGTTCTCCCCGTGTTCGCGTGGGTTTCCTCCAGGTGCTCCGGTTTCCCCCACAAGTCCAAAAACATGTGGTACAGGTGAATAGGGTAGGATAAATTGTCCGTAGTGTATGTGTGTAAATGAGTGTGTATGGATGTGTCCCAGTGATGGGTTGCGGCTGGAAGGGCATCCGCTGCGTAAAACATATGCTGGATAAGTTGGCGTTCATTCCGCTGTGGCGACCCCAGATTAATAAAGGGACTAAGCCGAAAAGAAAATGAATGAATGAATGATCAGCAAGAGTTTACTTAACATTCTTCAGCCAGGAGCCATGGGTATACATTTTGTTTGAATATATATGTTTTACTTTTGTGGTGCCAGTAACAATTGACCTTCATTTTATGAATCACCAAGGAGCACGGTTAAGTGGCCTACATCTTGAATGGCCTGCAGATTACAAAAAGTATATTTTTGCACAATCCAGAATTTTTTATATAGATGTTATAAGACATAAATAACCATTCATAAAAATGTTATTCAAATTAAAGAAAACATTACATGAGGCATTGATATACTACATCATATATGAATATGGGAGCAAGCAACAGGCCATGCTGTACCATAAAAGTAACCTCCTAAATGTTTATCAATATTATTTTACTGTCTCTTTTAGTGAAAATAATTGAATGTTAATCCACTGTGTATTACAAATTTTGACTGTTGTGAAATGACAATAACATAACAGCACATAATATAATTTCACGAGTGTTGACATTCATAGTTTTATTGTTTCAAGTAAACATTCGTTACAAATAAATAGCCTCCACAAAATGTAGCCGTTTTAGATAACAATGTGTACTTATTACCACATTAAATACGATTTCTAACATTTGGAAGTGCTCTTCAGCTAGCAAATGAGTGAAAGGTTTATTAAATCGCAGCGTTTATTTTCATCCAGCCGGAAGTTCAGCCCTGTCGATGCCTTTTTTGGAGAAGTGGGCGGAGCAGAATTACCTGAGGATTAAATGTAGCGTACGTTGTGACGCGCCACGGCGCCAGGTATAAATATACAAGGCTCAACGAAAGAAGCAGATGTTTTCCGCATACAAGGCTTACATTTCGTCCTGTCCCTTAAAAAAAGCTACCATAAGACTTTAGAAGACGTTATATATAACGTGCTACATTTATGACACTTTTGTGAAGTTAGACATCCGCTATAAAAAGAGCAGCTTGACGTATGAGGGAAGTAACGTGACCCTAACATGAGAGTGAGTAGTAGACCGCACAATAAATTTTACTTCTTAAATGTTAATTAATGCCATTTTATTGTCTGTTTTAGAGAAAATATTCGACGTTTAGTTATCCGGTGTGTGAAATTGTGACTGCTGTGAAATAGCAAACGCACGTAATAGGTCTTGTTTTGTAAATCTAGTTAGCTAAACAAACCAGTAAACTTATTTGTGTTTATAATTTCACACGGCGACTAATGGATTAAATATCCTCCACCTCCATCAGTAGATGTTTCGTTGAATATATGATTGATTCATTAGAGAAAATCGATATAATAAGACGTTTTTCCACATAAAGTGAAGTTACAACGCATTAAGTTGCAACGCTCACTTATTACCACTAGATGGCAGCCATTTTGTTTCTTAAACAGCATAAATTCTCGCTGTTAATGAATTAAGAATGTGGTTTACTGTTAATGAATTAGGAGTTGTTTACTATGAGATAATAAACCCAACATATAGCTCATTACCTTACAGTTCCTTTACTATGTACATTAAAATCTCTATGATGAATGAAATAATACTGCTTCAGTGGCACAAACTCAATCAAACACTAAACACTGTTCATCTATTCTGTGTCCAGGGTTTGACCTGGAATGAATGTGCGCGTGTAAGTTTTTTTGACTCACAGGAGAGAAACAGAAATGAAGCTGCCCTCGACACATCCATCATCTCCCCCACATCAAAAGTGTCCTCAGAAAACAAGTGTGTCACTCTGTATCCTGGAGATCTGCGTGTGTGTGTGTCATAAGCACACATTTATGAGGCGCAAGGCGTGTGTGTATGTGTGTGTGTGTGTGTAAGTGTTTGCCTACTCATGAATCAGAGGTCTCTTCGCATTGTCTGACTCACACACATACACCACAGCCCTGAGGATTCTGGGTAGAAAGGAGATTCAGGTCAGAGCCGAGGCGAAACTCTCTCTCTTGCTCTCTGTAAGTCAGTTGAATTACTTTTGCGCGTTTCGTAATGGACTTATTACTGGGAAATTAATTTTACTGCCTAACAGTCATCCTCTGTGAAAGGAAATAAAGTAAAATAAAAATGTGAATATCACATGACACAAATTAACTAAAAAGCTATTGCTAAAATAAATGATTCAATTTAAAACTCGACAAAATATGTATAAATAAATTCAAATATAACTTATAGGCTTCAGACTTCTATATATCATAGTTCTGTATAATGTTAAAATATTATTGTTATTTTCCGAAGGTATTGCTATTGTAATAGCTTATATTTTGGATAAATTAAAGATATTATATATAGATACATACACACACATCTTTAAAATATTGTTTCAGATATTTAATGAATTCTGTAACAATATCATATATGGCATCGTTTACATAATTCTATCCAAAACCATTTTAAAATGTTGTTATTATTAATATTATGAAATATTAAAATGTTATTGTTATTATTATTAATAATAATTCTTATTATTGTTAATCGTCATCACCATTATTAATAATAATATTGTTTTGTATTATATATTTTTACATATTTTGTTCATTTGAAATATGTTTATTTGTTTAATTTATTTATTTAGTTTCTGCTGCTTTGTAAAATGGTGTAAATAACTAAGGAAATAGCAAAAGCATATTCAAAATTGAATCAGTTTAAAATTATTTAAATGTAAATATACATATTTAAAATTGAAACAAAATCTGAATATACATATATACAAAAAATTAAATAAAACACCAAAATCAAACAAAAATGCTCAGCTTAATTAATGTGTCGGTGCTCTTTGGGTAAGGGATTCATCAAAATAAACAGCAAAAGTAGGCACTCGAAAAATGTGGAAAAAGTATTAAAAAGCCTTTATTGACATGGCTATTCCTTAAAACTGCGCCTACGCGTTTAGGCAAACACTTGCCTTCATCAGGGTAAAAGAGATCAGGTGCATCTGGGGTTTCTTTTGAACACTACGGTCTCATGACTCATTAGAATATCTAAACAATACTAAAATAATATATTGAACACAAGGTCAACTCAACAATCATTATTAATTCAGCACTGAGAGAGAGAGAAAAAAAGATCATGAAAATAAAATTAAAAAGATGAGTGTTATACAACATATTTCTCAAATAATACAACGTGAATGTATATAGAATGAAACAAAAAAAAAATGTATATATAAATAAACAAGTATAGTGTACAAATTTATTTGTTTAATTTAATTATTTGTTAATATATAATATATATTTGTTTATATATTAACTGTAATGAGGTCCATTCTGCCATTTTATATAAGTTACAGTGATGTGTGCGTGCACTTGAACTAGTGACAAATCTTAAGGCACTATGATAAACAATATCCAATTTTTTACATTCAGAGGCGCGTGCATATAAAGTATATCACCGTAATCCAATACTGATAGAAATGTACTCTCAACTAAATGTTTTCGAGCCGCATAGGAGAAACATTTTTTAATCGAAAATAAAAACCTAATGTTGGTTTGAGTTTTATTGAAAAGCCTATAAATATGAAAACTATCACTTACTTTTGATGTTTAATAAAATAAAACAATTAATTAATAATAAATATTAATAATGCTAGATAAAACACTGGTCTTTGAATTATGTCCTCCTTAATTACATACAATTTCCCAGGTGGGCAGGAATTCAAGGTAACTATGGAAACAACACACTGGCCTGATGAAGTCAGAATGGCAGCCGTGAAGTGTTTTTCTGACAGGAAGGTACATCTTTATTTTTACTTCGGAATAGAAAAGACTCCCTCCTGACTCAAAACAGAGCGTTTATATTTAGCATCAAGGCACGAGTGATGCAGTCAGCAGTCAGTCACCCGGCACAACCCCCTCAGCCCCTAATCTCAGCCTCATTATAGAGTTAAAATGAGCTCTGCCCTTGATGAGAATGGTACACTTCACCACACCTAATGAATTTCCCCCTCCTCCTGTCACATCCTACTGTATATCCTTCACTATCACTGCTGCTTACAGCTTTAAGGCATAACCCTCGGAGCATAATAGAGGCCAGCTCAACTCGCATATCATTTGCATTTGTTAGAATATGATGCCTTTTTGCTTTTTCTAATCAGCCAGTATAGTTTTCACTTCTGATTTGATTTGATTTGATGTGATTTATTTTATTTCGAACAACAAAAAAGAAATAAAATCATACACAAAGAAATTCTTTAAACAAAATACATTTCATCATGGTCAAAATGGAACGGGATGAAGCGCAAGCTTATTATTTCCCCCACCCCATTACCACATTCGCCTATTACTTCAACTTATCCCTTCTTTTTACCTGAGATATACATGAGCTTTACATAAGACATATTTAATCTTTTTGGCATCTTTGACATATTGTATGGTTAATTCACCATTTGTACATTGACATATCATAACATAAACCCAAAAAATACATAGTATTGCAAACAGCCATTAACTTAAATCATTTAGTTCTTTTACAATCACCTTTATTGATCAATATATTGCTTTAATAATATATATCTATACAACTTTTTAAATTGATTAATATCCTGACATTAACACTTCATATTTGTTGTTGAAATCATTCAGTTGTGGATTAGGGACAAAAAATAATATGTTATTCTTATATGGTATTTTAAAATAATATGTTATTATTATATGGTACAAATTTCTGGTGGTTTATGCTGCTCTTTTCCAGACAGTGAATGCTAATAAGAGGATAAAATGGACCATAAAGTAACATGAAAAGCGATTATTATGAATTGTGTGCTTATTAGATAGTTAAAACAGACAGAAATTACAGTGTATTTTTTATTATTTAATAAAAATCTTAGAGGTGCATGTGCATATTCGATATTCTTCAAAACATCTTTTGTGTTCCACGTAAGTCAACCAAAATTACAGTATGTAATATTTAATTAATATTATTATTATTTTAGAATTATTTAATTTGTCTTGGGGCTGCACTGTGGCGCAGTGGGTAGCACGTTCGCCTCACAGCAAGAAGGTCGCTGGTTCGAGCCTCGGCTGGGTCAGTTGGCATTTCTGTGTGGAGTGTGCATGTTCTCCCCGTGTTGACATGGGTTTCCTCCGCGTGCTCCAGTTTCCCCCACAAGTCCAAAGACATGCGGTACAGGTGAATTGGGTAGGCTAAATTGTCCGTAGTGTATGTGTGTGAATGAGTGTGTATGGATGTTTCCCAGTGATGGGTTGCAGCTGGAAGGGCATCCGCTGCGTAAAACATATGCTGGATAAGTTGGCGGTTCATTCCGCTGTGGCGACCCCAGATTAATAAAGGGACTAAGCCGAAAAGAAAATGAATGAATGAATAATTTGTCTTGCTTTTATTTCCTGCTGTTTTTAAATGTTACTTTAGTTAAAGTGTTTGCAATATTGTCTGATAATCAGCTGTGCTTGTTTGTTTTTAGTCTTTATATAGTTTTATTAATTTTAACTTCATAAACACCTGATTTTGCCCTTAAAATCACTTTGGACTGAACAAAAGCCCAATTTTCGGGTTCCCCATCTCCTCTCACACTTAATGAGCAAGTTACTCTGAGAATTATTATGTAATGACCTGGCAACAATGTCAGCTCTATATTATGTTACACATTAAAGCAGGTGCCAGTTTACGCAGACAGATGTTTAATAATATTTTAGTATTACAATTATTAATATCAGCGTATGTTAATGAGTGTACAACAAATGCTACATAAAAATAATTGTATTTATAATCTGCATTACAATCTATTCAAGGTTGCTCGTAGATTAATAAATGAATACAATTTTTGCTACCTGAAATGAAAATACAAATGAACTGAAAACACACATTAAGTACGTAAAGAAATGTAAGCTTATTTATTTTGGCTTGTTTTAGCAAAGGAAATGTTTCTATTTTACTTTTGTTTACTAAAGTGTAAAGAAATAAACCCAGAATTATTTTATTAATTCTTAAATGAATTGTATTAATATTACATTAAAATATTAATATTTTATTAATTAGAAAAAAAATGGTAAATAAATAATATAATACATTACGTTAAAAAACTAAATGGAATCTTCATTATTCATTTTTCAATATTCATTCATTTCATTCTTTACATTTATAATCCCTGATTTTCAGTGTGGCCTTGACCTCAGTATCTTCACATGTGCTTGTAAGTGCTTGTTCCCTTGTCTTATTCTGTGTGTGTTTAAGAGTGTGTGTCTTATCCCAGAGCCCGTGATTGGCCGAGGACTCCTAAGAAAGCTGATTAGAGGTGTGTGTGAATTAAAGGTGCTGTGCCTTCAGCCGGAGCAGATGTAGGCAACAGCAGATAGGTGAGACACACCGTCCCTTTAAGAGTGTATTTTTAGACAGGCACTTATTAGTTCTTAATGGGAGGGAAAACGGGGTGTTAAGGCTGGAATTAGGCACATGCAGACTGTCTAAGAAGGATGTGGAGATCAGGACGGCTAATAAACCACAAATGAAACGTCGTCTTCAGGGAACAAAGTGCACGAGAACCTGTCCGTTCACAAGAACTGCAGCCAAACAACAGACAGTCGGCTTGTAGTGCAGGTATGTGAACATTTACTCTCATCTTGATCCAGTTTTAAAATCTTATTTTCACTCTTTTTATATTTTCATCTCATGATTCAGCAGCTTTTATAGCTCTTGCCACCTGTATGACAGATGTATTTGTATGTGTTAGTGAGTATATTTACCTGCACAGTCACTTCTTGCATATTGTCTGGCCAAAAAAAATCATATTAGGTACAAATTATTAACCCAAATCTGTATTAAAGCTATCACACAGATCTGTTTTTTTTTTTAGATTAGTCATGGTTAATTTGATGCTTACAACTTGTGTGGAAGTTATATTGGCTATGTTCATTTGAAGGGTCATGCCAGCCATATTTTCTGTATTGAAGGCCATATTTAAGTTTTAATGAGCAACGCAGTGTGTGTGTGATTAGGTTTCAGGCTTCAGTTACAGTTCTCTGCTTCTCTGGGCGCTGTAAGTCACCCATACACACCGGCATACATACATGTTGCACAGCAACACACATAAACCTTCACTGACACACTGAAAAGTATTATAGGTGATATGTATGAGGATGAATGTGCATTCATAAGAGAGGCAAGGCTACAGAAAGTCAAAAACAGGTGGTCAAATATTTGAAAGAAATTCATACTTTTATTCAGCAGGGATCCATTAAATTGATTCAAATGAAGGTTAAGATGTTTAATATCTGCAAAGGATTTATATGCTGTTTATTTGAGCTTTCTGAAAAATAATATGATGTCGAAACTGAAGAAAAATACTGCTATAAATATGACTAGGTGACATTTTATGCTGACAGATGTTTAATAACATGATAATATTGCAGTTAATATATGTGGAATATAAATAATATATAATAATATTAATTAAAAATAAAATAATTACTCTGTTGCTTTAATTACATATGATGCATTATTTCATAGCATTTCTAAAAAGTTATTTTTAAAAGATTCTTAATAAATTGCAACATACTTCTTGCTTGTTCTATGTTTTGTTTGTTGTTAAATATGGCCTTCAGAGGCAAGTAATTTTAGTAATATATATATATATATATATGATTTTATGTTGTGGAATACAAACATCAAAAGATTGTCATATATATTATATATTTAATATAGTTTTGAGACAGTTACAAATAATACTATCAGCATAACAATTTGAGTCTAATCCAGGTTTGTTATAGCTAAACTAAAACTGCACTGCAAAAAAATCATGACAACAAATCCTTTTATGTAACTTAAGTTAAGTTTTTTTTACCTTTATCTTTTAACTGAATATTTCAGTTAGTTTGACTGATGCAAGTTGAGATGACTAGAAAAGTTCAGTTGATTCAACTAAAAATTTAAGTCAGCAAGACTTTTTGGAAACTAAAATAACCAGATACTAAAATGCATTACTTGGATAATAATTATTTGGATAATAACTTTTAAAAATCCTTATTTTAATATATAGTAAAACATTAATAAACATTCACAATATTACAGTTTTTACTTGATTTTGTGTCAAAGAAATTGGTGAACATTTTTTTTGAAATACTTAGAAAAACATGAATGATCCTAAACTTATGAATGTTTACATTTAAACAATCTTCCCAGATTTCATAGCTGTATTTACAGGTCTGTGTGTGTGTGTGTGTGTGTGTGTGTGTGTGTGTGTGTGT
>CAIGQV010019029.1:9730931-9757689 GCA_903798115.1 Danio jaintianensis | reverse complement strand
GTTGTTGTTGTTGTTGTTGTTGTTGTTGTTGTTGTTGTTGTTGTTGTTGTTGTTGTTGTTGTTGTTGTTGTTTTTATGGCTTTTAACATCTTGTTGTCCACACATAAAGCAAGTTATCCAGAGTTGGCCTTTATTTTGTATTTGTTATATGTTGTTAAGCCATTAGTCTCAGCTTCTCCATCAGATGTTTAGCATAATAAAAACTGGCACATTTCAGCTATGCAGGCAGCACCAGGAAATCAGTATGATGCCAACGCAGAGCCTTACAGGAAGTTTGAACCACACACAGACCTACTGTAGCTTGCTAATAATAAGAAGAGGAAGAGGCCTGGCGGATGTGAGAGGAGGAGAGAAAGAAAGAGAGCTGAGAGTGAGAGAAGAGGCGGTGAATGATATTAGAGTTTGGAGGAGGAAGTGTGTGGAAAGGTTATTGAGAAACTATGACTTCATATCTCTTTGCTTATGCTGTGAAGCACAAATTGATTTGAACACTTCATTTGATCACATTGGAATATGCATATGGATTAAAGAAAGATGTATCCGGAATGTGTGTGCTGATATTTGACTAACCCTTTGCCATGGTAAAATACATATTGTCATGAGAGTATAGTAGATTTGTATCAAAGCCACTGGAATCAGAAAATCAATAACCGTAAAGAAGGATTTTTGACAGAAACTTTGATTGACAGGGTACATTTACTAAGGGAATGTATTGCATTAGCCAAATAAGCCTGCTTTACTAAATTTAGCGTACTTTCACACATTTATTGACAGTTTTCACACATACACACAATCTGGCTTGAGACTGAGCACACCCACCTCTCCTGCACTCATTGGATAAGGATTTTAAAGTACAGTTTTTCCAATTGGCTGAATAGGAAACATAAATTCAAGTCAGGATTCTTGTGCCATTGAAGGAAGAGCTTAAAGAGCCCCTATTATGGGTTTTTGAAAATGAGCTTCCATGTAGTGTGTAGCACAACTCTAAGTGAATGAAAACATCCAGCTGAGGTTTAAATCTAAAAGTGCACAGAGTTTAAAACTATTGATTCTATAGCGAAATAGTGGACTCAGAGTCGAATGAATGAATCGAGTTGGGTTCGGATCTTTTGTTTGAACATCGTCGATACGGTACATCACCAAATATGTAGTTCCAGATCCAGTAAAATGTGAACGCGCATTTGACTTCAGACACTGGCGGAGCGCTGAGGATAACGGGACTGATCATGACGCAAAGATGATAATCACTGATTGATGGAGATTCGGCTGCGGGGAATAAAGGGTTAAAGTTCATTTTCACAACAACACCACAGTATAGCCAACCTTGTGCTGTGTTTGTTCCTGTCATTTTTCTGATTTGTGATACAATAACCTACGCTGGATTCGTCGGCCGTTTGCTATTAAAGGAAGGAGCAGCAGAGACTATTATGTATGGGACTTTGTCAGACTTTGACAGGGACTTTTTCAGTAACTTTTGCAGTTCATATGGACCAGTTTCTTCTTCCTCTGGATCATAACATGTAAGTGTGATTAAAATTGTTGCCTCGTTTTGTGTAGTTTGCAAAACATGTGTTGTTTAATTGTCTATTATAAGTTGTAATTGCCCCGTGTGGCTTTTAATCACTTATTTTTTATAGATCAGTGCTTGTGCTGTATCTCTCAGGTTAAATCTATTCACTAGAAGTTAAAGCTATTCACATATTGTGTCCAAAACCACGTTGAAAACGCGCCGCGTGCTTCTTCCTTTAAATGCGTTTTGTGCTCCTGATCCTCTGCTTTTTGTCGTTGCTATGGCCACCATCAGCTGTTCCTCACACACGCGGCGCCGTCAGTTTTCAAAATAGTTCAACTTTAGCCACTGTGTGAATTAATACTGTATGTGTGTCGTTGTTATTACTTGGGGTTAGGGTTAGGAGTAGAGTAATATGCTGGTGTTTAACTGCATTGCTTTATTGCATTCCTGCATTGGGCTCTCACATACTCTCTGGCTGCTACTTCATAGCCATGGTGGACATTTCTCTCTCGCGCTGAACCCAGTCGACCAATCACAACAGACTGGGTCATCGGACCAATCAGCTTCACGCTAACGAGGGGTTTGGGAACAAATGAATCGCTGAACGAATCATATGGGAGTCGTTGGGATAATTAGGTAAAAATAAATGCATATTATATTATAATGAAAGTGTTTTTTGACCTTGCATGCATATCAGCCTGTTGTTGGAGACCCCCAAAACCAAAATATGACCATTAATCATGCAAAATAGGGGCTCTTTAAATTTATGTGAGAACCCTTTTTGTAACAGCTGAAATCCATCCTGCTGTGGCATCACATTACAAAGATGGATTTCTTTTCCATTTTTGTTCTTATTGTACTTTTAAAAATATTTATTTCATGATTATTGCTCTATTGAAGTTTTATCAAATTAGCAAATGATTCCACTGAAGAAGTAAGAAAATGTTGATGTTCCATTGCATGCTACTTACATGACACAATCCCTTATCGGTTGCCTGATGTGCCCTAAATAAGTCTGACGTAGATTATATAGGCCCTCATAAAAACTTCATGTAGCTGTGTCTGAAATCCCTGTCTGCAAACTCAGCAAATATGAAAGAATAAATAGTGAGAAGACAAGCAGTGTATTCAGCCCCAGCCACACATCATGTGACTGCCTGAGCTCTCGTTATATCGCATCAGTTACAATCTCTTCACCTCTGAAGCTGCTGGATTTAATGCCTCAGTCTGAGGCTAGTAAAGTATTTTGAAACGTGAGTATGTAGCCAGATCAGGCAGAGGGTTTAAGCTGCTAAGGGCCAGAGATTAAACATAATGATGCAAAATAGGTGTTTCATAATTGTAGTCTGTGACTTTCGAGTCATTTAGCTCCAAGTCTTCCTTGCCTGCATCTGATCTGTAATTTGGCATATGGGCAGATCGCTTTTCTGCTAATGAATAACATGAAAAGGAGTTGAGCGTAACTTGTACATTCATTTTCAAGCCCATATTTTATTTTCAAGCTGTTTTTGCACATCATTATGATGTGATTAAGGGAACATACTGTAACTGCAGTGTTTGTTGTTACTATTTTCAAGTCTTTGCATTTTAGTTTTCTTCACTATTTGAAACCTTGCAATTTGTAATATTTATGTTAACAACATTACAAGTATGAAAAATTGAATAAGGAAACTCAACATCTCTCTGTAATTGTTGTTCATGGTTTCTTTAGAAATGAACATTTTACCTTCTACACTGATGTACCTTACCACATAATATTGAAATACAAGCCTTTTTCAATCTCTGTTTCACCTTATATGCTTTCATTAAAATTGAAATGTCCTTGCACACAACTGTACATAGAGTGAATGGTATGAATACCCATTTCTCAGAGTGTCTTTGCCCTTGCATGGCACAGGGATTCCAGACCTCTTCTAGATTTAGACTAAACCCTGCAGCTAAGCCATTGGTGAACTATAATGTAGCTAAGCATGCCTCAGCACTGAAGCCTAACATAGATCGCTCTGGATTTACGTCAGCCAGTGGGGTATGATTCCTCATGAGAGGACTGCCTGCATGTGGCATCTACATCCCCCCACGAACATGCAATATTCATCTCTGACGTTACCATTTGTGGCGCATCCAGTGTCAAGGAGTGCGTTGCTTGACGCCACAATGTTCAGTACATTTAAAGTGTTGTTCATTTTGTAGCTCTCTCATCAGTAGCAATATTTTCCTTGAAATCTGTCTAAATAAATTCCTATGGGCTACAATAATGTCAGCGAAACTCATTACATCATTTGCTAGTTTTAATTGAGCTGTGCTCAAATCACACTCACTGCTTAAGTGGGGGATGGATTTTTTTTCCCATGTGGTCATTCAATGGAGAAAGGAGGCTGGTTTCCACAAACAGCTATACTACACAGCATTCCCTTTATTGCATTTTCCAGTGTTTGCTAGCAGATTTAATTGCCTATAAATAGACACATTTACCGTCTTTGTATTCTCATCAAAAACATCAACTACAAATCCATCCTTTGTAAGTTAGAGAAATGAAATAAATCTCTTTTTTTTTCTTTTTACCTTGTTTTTCTTCACAGTTAGCAATAGGTATTCACCTAAACAGAAAGACAAACACATCCCAAATATTCAAATGTATATGCATTCATCCCATACAGCCACTTTGTAAGTTAGAGAAATGCAATAAATCTCTTTTTTTTTCTTTTTACCTTGTTTTTCTTCACAGTTAGCAATAGGTATTCACCTAAACAGAAAGACAAACACGTCCCAAATATTCAAATGTATATGCATTCATCCCATACAGCCACTTGCATCTGTAAACTGCTGAATGTGTTTTTCTGACATTGAACTGATAAAGTTCATCCCATTCCTATTAATAATGAATGAACAATCTCTTAAGTTACATAATTTTAAAGAGCAATCCAGAAATAGATTGAGTTATCGGTTTGCTGTAGCAATTTAAGTTTATTTGTTAAATGTGTTGTGGAACATGAAGAAAAAATCTATGAAATAGAGGATCAAAACATGTTTTAGCTCCTCAGCCTTTAATACTTAACCTCAAATCTTCTATTATTCCTTTTTTTTTTACAGAAAGAATGGCTCTGCCTAAACTGCCAGACCCAAAGGGCTCTTTCTGGGCAACTTGGGGATATGCCACCTCCACCTTCTCCATCCAAGCTACCTGCCAAACACGAACCCACCCCTCCCTCCTCCCCAGCTCGTGCTGCATCATCCACCCCTTCCTCTCCTGTACCCACTGCCATCCCTGCCAAAGGGCTAACCCGGATGCCCAGCATAACTCAGGCCCCAGCTGACAAGTCTGAGCCAGTCTCAGCCAAAACCGATGCTAAAGAGGTCAAAAATACAGATGCAGAACAAGGGGTTACAGCAGAGCCAGTACCGAGGAGTACACAGGTAGTACCAGAAGAGAGCAAAGAACAAGTACTTGGCACCCTGACAGAAAACACAGAGGGCGTAACATCTCTACCTGAGCAAACAGTTAATGAAGATGCCCCTCCTTTACATAGTGATTCAGACGAGAGAGCAGATGTTAAAGGGCCAGATGTAGAACAGGCTGAAGCTGTAGAACAAACTGAATCTCCAGCAGAGGTACAGAAGGCAGAGAAAAGTGAGCCAGAACAGTGGCAAGTTCAAGAGCCAGAATGTACTAACACAGTTGAAGTGGAGCCTGGAAGCGGTCAGGAAGCACCTATATTTGATAATACTCAGACCCTATCGGTTAGTGACAATGAAGCTATTCAAGAAAAAGACATAGAGCCACAATCCACTGAGACATCAGAGCAAGCCACACAGATTGAAAGTACAGAGCCCAGTGCAAGCTCTCCTATAAGCACTGAACCACACAGTCAGACAACAAATAAACAAGCTGATGAGTTCACACAACCCTCAAATGTAGATTCAGATGATAGCAACCCTGTAAATGAAAGCTGTATTGAGACAGCAACTGCTGATCCTGATCAAAGAAGCATAGAGGATGTGCCAGAGAGGAAACCTGAGGCCTCTGGGCAAATCGAAGCACCGGCAACTGAGCCCAGTGATGATCAGCTATCCCATAATATTACTGATCAGGAACAACCAGAAAATAAAACAAATCAACTTAAATCTGTGGATAGTGAGGTTGTAGAGGAGGACGTTTTAGATAACAAATTAACTCCACAGCAGTTTATCAAATCTACAGAGTTATTACCCCAAAATAATTTAAATATATGTGACACAGAAGCACTAATTGCACAAATGCCAGAGACAAAACACTCATTGGAAAAGTCAGAAGTCACTAAAACAGATTCTTG
This sequence comes from Danio jaintianensis, assembly GCA_903798115.1. Classification (NCBI taxonomy): domain Eukaryota; kingdom Metazoa; phylum Chordata; class Actinopteri; order Cypriniformes; family Danionidae; genus Danio; species Danio jaintianensis. Next base: position 9,751,866 of record CAIGQV010019029.1, on the reverse strand, counting down.
TCTTGTGGGAAATGACATTTCTGTTGATAAAAAAGATGAAAACTCTGAGAAAAATGTAAAAGAAGATAAGACAAATGTAGACAACAGGTCACAGTTAGATGAACCCTCATCATCTCCAGTTACTGAGGTCAACTTCACAGAAGAAATATTGGCAAATGGTGCTGTAAATGCTAGTAAATTTAATCCAAATGAGCAATGCACTGAAGAGCTCTTTGAGGAAAAAGTGGATAACCCACTGGAAAAGGAACAGATGAGCACAGATAAAACAGAGCTGGGAAACTCCATGCCAGATCAAACAGGTGGAGATTTAGAGATCCTTGAAAACACAGACCAGAATGTCACTCTTAAGGCTGAGTCTGACAACAAAAAATTTGAATTTAGCTCCGAAAGCACTTTCTGTGAACAAGAGATGAATCTAGATAAAAACATAGAAGAGAGAAACACTGGGGATGCAGCCTTTCAAGAGGGTGCTCCTGAACCAGAGAAAGAAATGACAGAAACAGAGAAAGTTCATGTGAATAAAGCAGAATCAGATGCTGTGATTACAGAGAATATGAAAGAAAGAATAGTCATGAAAGATGGACTATCCTCTGTTAATAATAAGAATGTTACAGAGACAGTAGAACAATTATTGACAAAAGAGAAGGAAATTCCAGACACAGTGACAGAAAAGCCTCTAGGACAGTCTGACACACTAGGTAGTCTTTCTGATCAAAAAATAGGAGTCATCTCGTCCAATGTTTTTTGTAAGAAGGAAGACATACCAGCAGTAATTGATATTAAGCCTGAAGAGATGCAGTATACACAACAAGCTCAAACTCCAGCTGTAACAGAGATAGTAGAAAAATTAATAGCAGAAGAGATTAATATTTGTCAGATTCCAGACTCTGTGATGGAAAATGGTTTAGAACTGTCTGCCATGCCAAGGGCTATTAATGGCCAAAAGATTGAAGTGCCCTCATCCCCTCTAGTCAGTAAGAATGAAGACATAAAAACACTAATTACATCTGAAGAGTCAACACAACAACCCCAAACATTTGTAACTGACCTGGAAATCACCCCAAAATCTAAACCAGAATTTAGAGTTGAATGTTTCCCCGATAGTGTAGTACATCATGTAGAACTAGCGTCCCCACCCTCATTTAGCCAACAGGAAAGAAACAAATCAGAACAAGAGAAACAGGATGATGTTCTACAGCCGTTGATAAAGACTTATAAAATTGATGAATCTGGAGAGGTAACTGTATTAGTAGCAGTAGATGCATACAGTAATCAACATTTAAAGTGGATCAAGAAAGTTTTTTCAAAATTCTCCTAAGACAAGAAAGGGTGTTGTTCAATAGATTTGAGACAACATTGATGAAAAAATTTTATCCACTTTAATTGTTGACTACTATAGATTTATAGAAGTAGAATATTTAGCTTCATTATCAAAACATCTGCAGTATTCAAAAGTTTTACCTTAGTTCTTTTTCTTATTTATTTATTTTAATGTATTTTTATTGTGCCTTAAAATCATAATTTGTTGAATTTTAATTATTTTCTCTTGTTTTGCAGAATAAAGAAGCTGCCACCCCAGTAAAAGAGAATGAGCTATTGAAGGAGCCTAGTGAGAAAGATAAAGAAAGCACTCCCACAAGTCCCTCAGACCTGGCCAAGCTTGAAAGCACAGTCCTTCCAATACTAGAGGCTCAGAAATCACCTAAAGAGGAATCAAAATCTGAAACTCCAAAGGTCAAAAGGCGACTGGAGGTATTGCCAATGTCACCTGAACCCAGTTCAGAAGATGATCTACATGGAGAAACTAAAGAGCAAAAAAATAATGCTCCAAAAAAAGAGCGTAAAAAACTTCTCATTCCAACTGATATTCAAGGAGATTCTTTTGAGGACAGTAGTGAAGGAGAACGTTCGCCTGAACTGCAAAGAGAAAAAACTATTGGAGATAAAGGAGGAGAAATTGAGAGTCCTATGGATGAAGAGGATTTCATAAGGAAGCAGATCATCGAGATGAGTGCAGACGAGGATGCATCACCCTCTGATGAGGAAAATCTTGTCAGACGAAAAATCAAAGATCAAGAAAAAAAACAAATGGATAAAAACTCAAAGAAAGATGACAAAGAGAAAAGTGAATCGGGCAAGACAAGACGTCTTCTCAAAAACATTAGTATCAGTCCAGAAGATGAGCCTGAGCGGAAAAGTATTATCTCTGTAACTAAAATTGAAGAATTAGCTAAAGGAGAACAGCCTTCAGTAGACAGTGGAGCTGGCATACGACATTTCAAAACAATTGAGCTCAACAGTACAGCAACAGTACGTCAGACATCAGATGACGGTGAGCCAGAAAGCCTTACAGACTCTCCTGATGACAGGTCAAGAGGTGAAGGCTCTTCCAGTTTGCATGCATCCAGTTTTACCCCTGGAACTTCTCCAACATCTTTGTCTTCTCTTGATGAAGACAGTGACAGCAGCAGCCCAAGTCATGTTCGATCTAGTGGTGAGGGCAAACAGCAGAGGAAAGCAAAACACCGGCAGCCAGGTCAGATGCTTCCTACCATTGAGGATTCATCAGAGGAAGAGGAGTTGCGAGAAGAAGAAGAGCTTCTGAGAGAACAGGAGAAGCAAAAGGGCTCAGGAAAAAAGTCAAAGAAAGACAAAGAAGAGATAAGGGCACAGAGAAGGAGAGAAAGGCCTAAAACTCCTCCAAGTAATCTCTCACCAATTGAGGATGCATCTCCCACAGAAGAGCTAAGACAGGAAGCAGAAATGGAGGAATTCCGCAGGTCTTCCTGCTCAGACCTCTCCCCAAGCATGGAGTCAGAACCAGAGAGTTTTGAGATACTCCCCGAGAAAATTGTTGCTGTCCAAAAAGTTTATCAGTTACCAACATCAGTCTCGCTGTATTCTCCAACAGATGAGCAACATGCTGATAATCAGTCCAAAGAAAAGGGAAACCAATCATTAAAAACGGCAGAAGAGGCATATGAAGAGATCATGCTTAAAGCCAAATCTCCTACTAATGAGGGAAAGGAATCTCCACCTGGTAAAGAATCTCTGTATGGGGGCATGCTAATAGAAGATTATGCCTATGAGTCTCTTGTTGATGATGCATCCTGTGAGCAGGAACCAGAAAAGCTTTATGTGTCAGAGAAACAAAAAAAACCTCTAAGATCCCCTGATGAGGTTTATGAGGACATGATGCAAAGAAAAGAGATTATGGTTAAGAAACAAGAGCTAAAACATGAAAAGCCAATAGAAGATGTTCCTAAACCTGAAGCGGAGTTGGTCAATACTGTTTCAAGCAAAGAGACTGTTTCATCAAGCATAACAGGCCAGTCAGGGAAGGATGGAAGGCCATTATTAGATGCAGAGGCAGCCTATGAAGAAATTATGAAAAAGAAAAAAGCTGTGCTGACTCCAGGAACGAGCCCAACTCAAGCAGGCCCTGAACTCAGTGGCATGACACAAGGGACAACTGGAGTTCAAGTTGAGAAAACAGATACAACACCTGTGCGGCGAATACTGCCCATACCTAATCTGACAGTGACACAGTGCTCATCAGGTGAAGAGGAATCCGGTGAAGAAAACTTTGCTGATCAAACACAAGATTCTGAGAAACCTACAGTGTCAACTACAAAGACTGCATCAGAATTACCTGTGGATGAGGCTGCCCAGAAAACATCAGCCTCAGAGCCAGTTGCAGATGATTTGTCACTACAAAGAGAAGTAATATCACCTGTAGTATCAAATGACTCAAAAGATGCCACAGAAAAAGATGTAGCAAATGAGCAGGCAGGTGTTGTTGACTTGTCCAAGTCATCAACCCCTAGTCAAATTGACACTTTCACAGCATCAGCCCCCAGTGAAATTTCAGGACAATCTGTCCCCATAGTTGTAAGTGTATCACCCTTGTCCACTGTACCACAATATGTAGTATCTTCTGTACCTTGTGTTGTATCCACTGCTCCACCGGTTCCTCCCAAACCTGTAGTACTACGCAGAGCTACATCTCTGGAAAAAGCAGAAATTCCAGCTCCTCCACCCCTACCTCCTCCAACACTTCCTAAACCATCTGTGTATCCCAAAAAGACTCCACCACAAGTCCCCCCAAGAACTACTCCAGTTGGCATGCCAACTACAGGAGACAGTGTACCAGTAAGACAGCCTCTAGGTCAAGGCTACAAGCCCCATGTTCCCCCTCCTGTACCACCAAAGCCATCCTCTATCCCTGCAGGCCTAAACTTCAGTCACAAGCCAGGGGAAAGTTTTAAACCTCCCATAGCTCCCAAACCCATGTCCGGTGCTCAGCCATCCTTTACAGCCCACACTCCCACAAAACCTACAATACTTACTACAAGCAGTGCAGACAATGTCCTTAACCTGAGTCCTTCTGCTGAGAGTAGGACAGGGACCACATCTCCCCTCAAGTCCCCTACATCACCCAGGTTTGGCAAAGTTTTGCGTGACACATATGTTGTTATTACTTTGCCATCTCAGCCCAGTTCACCTACAGAAGGTATCACAACCCAAGCATCAATAACTCCTAGCCAAGAATCACATCAAAAACTGCCTCCTTCACCACCTCAGCCACCTCAACAGTCACAAACAAATAGAGTACCACTGGCATTCACACGAATAACTGAATCTATTGAAAGTCAAGAAATGTGTGGTCCAGAGAAAGTAGTTTCTAGCATGAGTCATGTCTATGAGGCTATTTCAGCCTCAACACAGCCTCAAACGGTTATTCCAAATGTTGGTGTTCAGGTAGTTACCACCGAAGTCCAAAGAACCACAGTCTCTGTTGTTCATGAAAGAACACCACCTCCACATCCCATACCAAGAGCCACTGGCATCTCTGTTGTTCAAGAAACCACTAAACCTGAAGCAGTTCAAATACAAAATGGTCATGCCTATCATCCTGGTGAAGTGGTGGATCTCCGAACCCCAAAAATAGATGCAGTGACATCCATGAAAGGTATAGATCTGTCTTCCTCTGAATCAAGACGACAGTCTCTTGTTGTTGATGGTGGTGGACGTCAACAAAGTGCTGTGCAGTCATCTGTAGTGAACCTAAGTACTGACACTTCCTCAGTTTCAGTGGTTACTGACAACATTACAATCCTCACGTGCACAGCCACTGTAGCTTACGGTAGTGATGCATCTCTGGCTACATCAGTGCCTCTCCAACTTACAACAGCAAAATCATTTGAGCCTGTGTCTCAAATTATTTACAGACCTGTGGATTCTCAACCAGAGAAACCCATAAATCTCTCTACAACCATGGGTAAAACTCACTCTCTTCCTGTAACAATAGCTCCTACAATTGCAAACAATGGCATTAGTGCAGCTATACCTCATCGCCTAGAAACAGGCTTATCAGGTGCAGTTGACCTTACCACAGTGAAACCTGCACAGACCATGGTTGCAATGAATGGGTCCACTGCAGAGGTGGTCGCTGCTGTAATTACAGAGGATGATGGAAAACCAGTTGATCTTACAGGTGGAAGAAGAGCAGTTTGCTGTGATGTAGTCTATAAGCTTCCTTTTGCAAGCAGCTGTGCAACTCAGCAGCCCTCAGCTCCATTACCAGAGGATCGCTTTGGCTACAGAGATGATCATTATCAATATGATCGTTCTCCATATGGTATGAGAGGTCTCGGTGGCATTAAACCCTCAATGTCTGACACAAATTTGGCAGAGGCTGGTCTTTTTCTATATAAAAGTAAGCATAGCTATGATTACAAGGATGCCACTGAAGGTGCTGTAGACCTGACTTCTGGAAAAATGTCTGTGGGAGGTCAGTATGGCATTGAAGATCTTTCTTCTTGTTATCAATTTGAGTTACCTTTACTTATTCCTAGCTGATTTTTCATATGCATGTTTTGTTTTAATTTTTTGCATGCCCTTTTTTCTCCATTTTGGATGTGTTTGCATGTCATTGCATGCAATTCAATATAAATTTTCTCATTTTCCATCTTTTGGATGCTGCATGGAAACCTCAGTGCTTTTGCATTTGCACTTTTGTATGTGCTGAACTTTAATCTAACAAAATGAACTTTTAACAGGTGAAGCTGTGGACTATTCAAGCAAAACTACAGGAGTGTGCACTGGAATGACAGTTCCACAGTATACACAAGCCAGAATTACTTCAGCAGTTGGAACCCACTATGGGGTGTCTAGTGTCCTGAGATCTTCCAATGGTATTGTTTATTCTTCTGTAGCAGCACCAGTACCTTCTACCTATGCCATAACTACCCAGCCTGGATCCATCTTCAGCACATCCTATAATACTCTATCAGGCATGCACACAAGTGATACTATGCCTTCATTGTCAAATCTCCAAAATCAACCTCTGACTAGATCCCATAGTTTTCTTTCAACTATTGCTTTAACCAAAGCAGAAGGGCAAATTGACCTACCCTTAAATCTGGAGACTAGTGTTTCAAAGACTGGCCTGTCCTCAACTCTCTCTGATGAGGTTTCTACAGTCACTACAGTGGCAGGAGTAGATACATACACAAATGCTTCACTTGATGCAATTGCAGCATCTTTAGAAGCTCTTTCTTCACCCATGGTTCCAGGAGATGGACAGTACCAAATGGAGCGTGAGTTTCTTGAGCTTGAGAAGATAAAGCAGCAGCGCTTGGCTGAAGAACTTGAGTGGGAGAGGCAGGAGATACAGCGTTTCCGTGAGCAGGAGCAGCTTCTTGTGCAAAAGGAGCTGGAAGAACTTCAGGCCATGAAACAGCAAATACTGTGTCAGCAAGAAGAAGAGAGACAAGCCCACCTAATGATGCAAAAGGAAACTTATGCTCAGCAACAGGAGCAGTTAGAGCAGATCCAAAGACTCCAGGAACAGCTCAGGCAACAGTTGGAGGAACAGAAGTTCAGGCAAATGTATCCAGATGAAGTCTTGTCAGAGGCTCTTGTTGTGACAGGAGAAAGAAAGATGGACAGTGGCTGCCAGACTGATGAAGAGGATAATACTGAAAAGGCCTACACTACAGGAAGAAAGAAGAAAACTACAAAGAAAAGTGTTGATAGCTGTGTACAGACAGATGATGAAGACCAGGATGAGTGGGAAGTTCCTGCTCGAGGCAGGCGCAGTAGACCACGTGGTGGTAAAAATGGCATGGGTGAGAGAGGCGCTGTTTCAGTTCAAGCCCTAACTGAGATTTCTGTACAAACAGACTCTGGAACACTAAGGGGGCACTCTGTGCAGGTAGATGCTAGAGTAGATTATCCTGACTCTAATAGAACATCATCTCCAAAGAGACGCCCCACTCCACTTGATATTGGCCAATCCCCTCTCCTCAAAGCAGATGCATCCACTCTTCAGGTTGCTCCAGGTCCTCCAAAATCCCCAAAAGTATTGTACTCTCCAATTTCCCCTTGTGTATCCCCTAGTAAATCCCTTGAGTATTTGTCCTATGAGAAACCCCTTGGTGACACAAGCCCACAGAGAATACGTTCTGTCACAGATTTATCCAAAGGTCCACCAACAAGTCCTAGGGCTCCCAAGGTCATACAGAGGTCAATGTCTGACCCCAAACCCATGAGTCCAACTGCAGAAGAGAGGGCAGCAGCAAATTTCCAGTTTTCTGAGAGTTACTCTGTGAGTATACTTGATATTGTACATTTTAAACATTGGAAAATTGCTTTTCATGGATTATCTCTTTCTCAATCTTTCTAAAATGTAACACTTTTAAATAGTTTGGTATATTTTTTTTTGTATATCTTCATACTGTTGTTTAGCTTTCATTGGTTTTGAGTAATTGTAGTACTGCCATATTATTTTCTTGTTTTTTAATGTTGCTCTAGGTCTTATTTGCATTGACATGCTAACTGTCTTGTTTAATATTTTCAGTGCTTGTTAAATGCCGTTTAAAGGCAATGCAGCAGCACCATGTTTGTTTTTCCCATCCTCAATGCATGTCTGTCATGAGTAAACAAAATCCTCAAGAGACTTATTTTTGGCCATACACTTATTTATTTTTAATCAAAGTGAAAAGCTCAGGTGTTGGTTTCTCATTTTTAAAGGGCTTCTATGAATTCACAATTAAAGCTTTTAATGTACTATTTTTGTTCTTAATTGTTGATCAATTTAGTTAAAAAATAAGTTTTATTTGACATACGTAGTGTTTTGTAACACTGATATTGCTTTTTTACTTGTCCTTTAAGGCAAAGGGATCTCCAAGTGGAACTCCATCTGGCACCCAAAAGAAAGTTAAGAGAACCCTCCCTAACCCACCTTCAGAGGAAGAAGCAGCAAATGCTGGTCAAGCAGCCTACAGCACTGGCTCAGCTCGTCGCCGTCTCTGCCGGAGCACTAACATGGCACGAGCAAAAATCCTACAGGACATAGACCGTGAGCTAGATCTGGTTGAAAGGGAGTCTTCCAAACTGCGTAAAAAGCAAGCTGAACTGGATGAGGAAGAAAAGGAGATTGATGCCAAGCTGCGATACCTGGAGATGGGCATTAACCGACGAAAGGACGCATTGCTCAAAGAAAGGGAGAAAAGGGAAAGGGCCTATCTGCAGAGTGTTGCAGAGGACCGTGACTACATGTCTGACAGTGAGGTGAGTAACATTCGTGAGACAAGAGGTGGAGAGGATATCAGCGGACATGGGCTTGAGAGACCACGTACTGCACCCCAGTCAGAACTTGATGAGTTTGTTCCTCCACAGACAAAGCATGACCAGTATGGAAAATATTCCCAGTACCAGTACTCTCAGTACCAGCAGTCCCTGTACCAGCCTCAGTCACCATACCAATCCCAGTCCATCTACTCTTCTGTTCCATCTCTGACTGCCTCACAACAACAGAGCTACCACCAAATGCTCTTGCTCCAGCAAAAAGCCAGACAACAAGCTGCTCTCCTCTCTGAATTAGATTCTACAAAAATTGCATCCAGCTATGACACCTCATCTTACTTGGGAGGAAAATACAGCAACCACCTAGACTTACATAGCTTAGAAGACCGTACTGGCAGCATGGCAGTCAGTCCAATGTCCAATGTATCTGCTGACTCTTTCTATTCAGACTTAGATCAACATCAAACACCAAGAAGCTACATGCTTTTAGAAGATGCAGCAGAACTTGCAAAAAGCACTGGTAGCCTTTCATCCACCAGCTATGGCATTGCTGAAAGGGAACTGGCCAAAGCAGAGCGTCTTCTGAGACATGCTGCTGCAGATGTTAGTTCAGACTACCTGGGCAGCTCTTCCAGGCTTCATTCCTATGGTAAGGCCCAAGATGAAGAGGACCCAATGGAAGAACCATTTGAACTGAAGCTTTTAAAACAGCAACTGAAGCAGGAGTTCAGGAGAAGCACAGGGGGAACTGAAAGCTTAGAGCAGCTTGCTGGACTTTCACATCACTATACCCCCAGCACTGGGGTGTCTAGTGGAGGCTACAGGGCCTTCCCTAAAACTGAGAAGTATAGTATTAGTAGACTGACCTTAGAGAAGCAGGCTGCCAAGCAACTCCCAACATCTGTGCTTTACCAGAAACACAAAAACACCAGCAACATTGGCAAGTACTCCTCAATGCAGGATAGCAGGGGTCTAGAAACAGACTATAGTAGTTACCTGGGGTCCAGTAGTTCTTCTCCCAGGTCAAGCAGACTTCTGCAGGATGAGATCACCTTTGGGTTACGAAAAAATATTGCTGAACAACAGAAATACCTAGGTTCCACACTTGGGGCCAATTTGGCAGGTTCACTCAATCTAGGTCAAAGCCTGAATCTGAGCCAAGGAATGAGGTCCTCTTTAGGAGAAGACTCTTCTTATCCTAGTGGAAGCAGGTCTCGTCCTTCTTCTAGACCCTCATCTGTGTATGGGCTTGACCTGTCCATTAAACGAGACCTCTCAAGTTCTTCTCTAAGGCTCAAAGCAGAAGGTGAATCCTCTTCAGAGACCTCAGCATTTCAGACTCCATCGGGTAGGTCAAAGCCTACAAGCCTGCCCATTGTACAAAGTGGGCGTGGACGTATCCCTATTGTGGCACAGAATTCAGAGGAAGAGAGCCCACTGAGTCCAGTTGGTCAGCCAATGGGTATGGCACGGGCATCTGCAGGTCCACTCCCACCCATATCTGCAGACTCTCGTGATCAGTTTGGGTCATGCCTGTCCTTACAAGACTCTCAACAGCAACATCTCAGAGAAGATCCTTCAAGAGGATGTGGCTATGTGCTAATGGATGATCTGCAGGGCACCATGTCTGATAGTGAAGGTAATTTGTTTGTCCACAGACTATCGTCTTGGAAAGATTTTGCATACACAGTCTCAGTTTTTTACTTATCTGTGTTTCATCTTGTAAGTGCTTCTTCCAGTCTATATGAAGGCATAAGTTCTCTGAATACATTTGCTTTCTGTCTTGTTTGAGCTTGCTTAAAAATGGAAAGGATCATGATGTCTCAGTTGTCTTTATAAACAAATTTCTACTGTATAGTATCAGAGTTGTAATGTTTGCATGGGATTTCAACACAGGTTATCCTTCTGTTTCTTTTTGAATACTTCTAGTGCATGCTTTCATTCTCTGCATGTTCAGTTAATACATACATGTGTTGTCTGAATGGGATTAATGAAGAAAAATTGTGCTTACACTAGTTGGACCTATTATAAATCTCTCTTGTCAGTAGCACAGAAATAGCCTTATGAGCCTCAAAAATTCTAGTTAAGCTGCTTGTAAAGAATAGATCTGCATGTTTTTGATTAGTTATCTACTTAAAGTGCCTTCTAGCAAAATCTCAGCATTATTCATCAAGTCGTAATGTAACTACACTGCTCTGTATAAGGTCAGGCATTATTTTATAAATTTATTAAATTAAGTTTCAATTTCCCTCTGTAGAAAAAATGTTATTTCCTATTAATAACATGTCATAGCCCATATAAAGGTCTATCTCTCAATGATAGATGATATTTTTCATGCATGTTGCTAGAATAGCTGGAGTAATTATTAACATGCCAGTTTGTGTTTGCATGTTTGATGTTTAATTAATAAATAGAACAAGTGATTTGCATGCCTCTTTCTGTCTGTTTTAAATAAACTCTTTCATTTTCCTGCGTGTTTCATCTGCTTTCTTTTCATTCAAGAACTAATAAATGCCTTCAAATAGAAAGTGCTTTTTCTCAGCTTTGTTTACATTGTTTTGGTGTGTTAATCTGTCATGAAAAAATGACGGTAGATATTTTAAGATTGACAACATAGTAGCTGATATTATTGCATGCCCCTTCATGCAAAGTGCACAAAGTTCCATTAACAGCACTATATGTTACAAAATTTAAATATTGTAATTGTTATGCAATTTAGAGTTCAAGAATGACTCAACCACTAAATCTGGAGCTCAAACCCAAAACATTTAACATGTATTTTTTGTTTGTTTATGTTTAAACTAATCCCATACATTTAACAGCATATGATGTGTTGTTCATCATATGTTCCATCTGGAAGTAAATGCATTTGCCTTGGTTGCAGCACTAAATGAATCCCTGGTGGGTTTGAGCAGAGATGATCCAGGAAACTCACATGAGAATGTCACAAACGGTAGAGTATAACCAACTTAGACTCCTGCACGTCTCTCCCGTCTCCCCCACACCTCCGCTACCATGACCACCCGCCTGCCAATCACCCATGAGCTGTTAGGCAACCAAATCGACCGCAAATTCATCTCCATAACAACATGTTGCAAGAAGTATGACGAATTTGCACACTAATGTAATGCTGTGTTAGTGAATGCAGCTCTTGCATCTGCGCAATTTCACACTCCTTTCTCTCTAAAAATAACCATCATTTGCTCATTTTAAGCTGCTACAGTTTCAACCAATTTGGTGGACAAAACATCCTTCGTATAAAGCTAGTAATAGTTTTGCATATCAAGTCAATCTATTCTGAAGTACTGACTTCCTGATGAATCTGATTGCACTCATAAAGCTTGAAATATTACCACAAATACATAGAACTCTTTGTTACAACAAAGAATAACAGGATCTACATCTGTCATATCATTTTACATCTCAATGTCAGGTCTGTAAATACTAAAATTGTCTGTTAAATGTTCATTCCTCTTGATGACATGAGGTCAATTTTGCACTAATTCATTATGAAATACATCTAAAGTTGCCTTTGAGTGTTCTCAAGAAATGAACGATATAAAATGTTTTTTACATTCTGTCCAAAAAACTGTACACCAATGTAAAGTAGTATACCAAGATATTTCCAATCCCTGTCTGTCATTAATCCCTTTTTATTTATAAAAAAATAATTTTAGATGTTTGGAAATATGTGTATAATACCCAGGTAGCAAAGAAATCTGGCCCAGATTTGGCATAAAGCTGGCACAGCAGGCATTCATCCGGCACTGGGCCAAACATGGCCCGGGTTTGGCAGAGGTGGCACCGTCTTTAAGGTGGCACATAAGATTTGGGCCAGATGTTAAAAATTGATATGTGGGCCACATAAGTTTGGCCTGTCTTGACCCACATTTAAAATACATGAAAATAATTTTTGAGTAAAAAAAAAAATTCTACCAATCAGGTCGCTTTGAGAAAAAGCACGCCCATAGTGTGCCTAAAGCGCAATGCTTCATGGATTTATCAATTTCACTGCAATCGTGACACACCAACCTATCTGGCCCAGTTCAGGCCCAGTTATGAGTTATTAACTTGGGTGTGACTTGACCCAGATATGGTCCATGTTTGGCCCTTGTCTGGAAGCCAAACTTAGTCCAGTCATGTACCGTAATTCACTGCAGCATGTGGGCCAAGCAAAACCTGATTATGTGGGCCAAAGCTGGACCAGAGAAATTTTGTTATGTGGGTAGCAAACAGATTTGATCTAAAAAGCATATTATATATTTATTAACATAAAAGACAAAATAAAGACTTGAGTCCTCAGGGTTTGTTTAAGGTTTGCATGTGAGAATAACTGCTCTACTTTGTATAACCATTTCCTTTTCTGTCCCAGATGGCTCTGTATTGTTTGAATATAAGACTGCATACGTACCTTAGCTGTCTCTAGTACCTGATATTACTGGAGGGCCTTTAGGGGTTTGTTTTCACAGACTGGCAAGCAAGACTTTAACGTTTTAATTTCCATCTGTTTTTCTGAAGCGTACCACCTGCGTCGAGAGGAAACCGACTGGTTTGATAAACCAAGAGACGGACGCACTGAAAACGGACAAGGGATGGACAGAAGACAGGTATTTGGAATGCACATTACAGCATGACATAAAATGCCGTTGCAAATTAGTTTGTAAAGAAAGATTTGTCTGAATATGCTTATTTTATGGACTTTTAGGGAAAGTTTCACTACCCGTTTCCTCATGCCAGAATAAAACTACAGAGAGATCCCAAAGATCGTAGTGTATCAGGTAAGACATGCAACCTGTCAAATACTCAATGCTACTTGGCATTCTGACATGCTCCAACAATGCAGACAGCTGCCCATGGTAAAAGAGGATCTGTTCGCCTACCAGCCAAGCATGGAGAAATGCCCGAGGCTTATGTTTATGCAAACATTAGTTTCGCCATGCTGAGATGGCATTGGCACAGTTTTATTTTAGGCCTACTACTAAACAACACATTATTCCTTTTCCAATTCCCCTTAAGCGTCCTCTTGTGGCGCTTCATTTTGCCAGATCATTGCACACAAAATGTCAACAGACACAAACCCGCTGAGCAAAAAGCACATCAGCGGTCTTGCCCCCCTTCTTATGCTTTGGTATGTCACGTAGGTGGGGCTGATTCCCCTCTGTCTGTTTTGTCACTGTTCCTTTAAGCATTAGAACAGGGCAGACATTACGCAGCAATGTGGCAGATTGGCATCCCTCCAGTTTCATCAGTCATCAAAGCTCAAAATGGCGTGTAATGCACAAATTGGATTATTCTCGTAATTAGAAACTGATGAAGAAACAAGCGCCTTAAAAAGACTATGAATAAGGCTATATCAAGTGAACTGCACTGTGACTGGTGGATTTGTACTGTAATTCAGGTAATGTGCACATTGGTAATTAGTCTGATGGAAGGGTATGTGTACCATGATTCTGAATTGGACAATGTATGTTATTAAACTCATAGTTAGTAAAATTTTAAGGAATTTTTCAATCGGTGGTGAGGGCCTGGAGAAAATGTGCAAATGATTGCTAAACTTAAAGGCATAGTTCACCCAAAACTGAAAGTTCTGTAATCATTTACTCCCCTTGTACTTGTTCCAAACCTTTTTTGAGTTTCTTTCATCTGTTGAACACATAATAAGATATTTTGAAGGAAGCTGTTAATCTGTGACCATTGAGTTTCATAGTATTTGTTTTTCCTTCTATAGAAGTCAAGTTTTTTAGCTTTCTTCACAGTATTTTATTTAAAGAAACTCAAAAAAAAGTTTGAGGATGAGTAAATATTGAGTAAATCTGAGTGAACTATCCCTTTAAAGCAATTGGAGTTTCTGTGTTGATTGTAGTGTCTGTTTATCAGATGTTTTGCTCCAGTGAATATTCATAACTTGCTCATTAATGCTTAGGACACATATAGAACTTTTAAGACAACAGTCTTTTACAGGTTTTTTATCAAATTTAGGCTGTGACTTGCTATGAAACCTAAAAAAATCTAGGTTTAATTTACAGTTGGTTCTTGTCTAAATGTAGCAAGTGCGGTTTACTGACTTTATATAGATAAATGTGTTTATATTGGAATTTTAATTTGACTGGGTTCACAAAAATGATACTAAATTCTTTGCTGGTATACATGGTTTCATAAAGAACCTTTAACCTCCCACTCTTTAAAATAAAGTTGTTTTTTTTAGCAGTCTTTCCAGTGAACAAAAAGATTTTTACAGATTATCAGATTGTCAAAGTATTCTTCAAGCTATGAAAAATGTGGCTCTTTTAAGAAACATTTACTAAATGTTTTTTTAAGGAATCCAAAATGCATCTTCTGTCATATCACTGCAAATGTTTTCTTTCAGAAGCATTTATTTTTAAAAAACTTATCATTATGACTTTCTTCAGAATTTAGACTACACAAAAATGTTAACTACTTAAGCTGGTTAAAAAACAATCGTTGAAATCACTGCTGGTTAGTGTAATTGGACCTTTTGATTCAAAATCTTTCAGTTATTGTGTGTGACAATTAAAGGAAATTTACTGATCAAATAAACATAGGAAATTGAACTAAATGATCCCACTGTTCATGCTTGTTTGCCCTCTGTGCAGGTATTTGACCTCCTTATTTTGATACAATGCTCTTTCCCCACAGGAAATGGACTGGGGATTCGAGTGGTTGGAGGAAAAGAGGTCCCGGGAAGCAATGGAGACATCGGTGCATATGTTGCCAAAGTATTACCTGGAGGAGCAGCAGAACAGACGGGGAAGATTGTAGAAGGTAGGCACCTCAATGAAAGCCGGTTACACTTTAAAAGACATGTTCCTATGTGGGTTCACTGACTGGGTTAAGCTGAAGCGGTGTATCGATTTTCAGTGTCTTTTAAAGCAGAGAGAGAATCACATGGGTTGACGTTAAAGGGCACAAAGTGACGTGATATTTCAGGGCAGGAGACAGAAAAAAAACAAATGATGTTAATTTGCGTGATTCTTTACCTCCGGGCTCACAGAATGACTCACTCTTGATGCGAGAGATAAAGATAGAGAAGGAGAAAATGAAGTTGAAGCTTCAGGTTCATGACTGTGTTCCCTCTGCAGCGTGTACTGTCGGCGTAGGTGTTGCGCAGATCAGTGTTAAATTTATATCGAAACTTTGACTGAGATGTCTCTAGGGTGTTCAGTTCAAAAGAGTTTGAGGTTTTACTGCTTTACCACGGTCTTCTTTACCATGCAGTTATGTAAATGTGCACTTTGCACAAATCAGAATTGACCTCATTGTGACATTCGCCCATTGATTGCTGACGGCTAGAGTTTCTCATTGACTTGGAAGAATCTTCACAGACTTTTGAAATAAGACGAGAGTAAAATCAGAATTTTTCGCACCGTCTTGATGGACTATTTCAGGCATTTTGATGGAGCTGAATTTTACAAGCTCTATTGATCTCGGTTGTGACGGAGATGTTAATGCTCACTTTTTCTTCAGGATGAGGGTGTGCACGAAGCATTATAAATTAGGTCTGCTTAGGCTCCGGGTTTTTGTGCTGCTTTCTCCAGGTCATAATTTATGAGGGGCCGGGATAGGTGGTGAGGGGAAAGTGAAGCCAGAGGGAGTGGATCTGTCTGCGCGCAGGCTTATTTATGAGGCCATATACAACAGCTGGGCTTTGTGAGAGAACATTCTGAGCTTTGACTGGGACTGACACTTCACATCTGTCTTTCACCTCCTCCTCTCGCTCTCTCTCTATCAAATATCACTTTGTATTTAGACATTTGACTCCTTAACGCGATGCTTGTCTCTTCTCTTATTGTGTTTCTTTGTGTCAATACTACATTTAGTTTTGTCTACTGTCTCATCGCACTTTTTCCCCTCTCTTCTCATTTTCTACCATTTCTTTAAATCATATATCTTAGGGCTGCACAATATTGGAAAAATCTGACATTGTGATATTTGTGTGATATATATATATTGCAATATGAATACAATTTCACCAGATGATTTGAATAGTGAATTCATTCATTTGGATTGATTGGGATGATTCTGTAGATTCTGTAGTTGTGTAGTGAACTATGAATTAAATATAATAAACAAATTACAAACAAAGATAAATATAATGGAGGAAAGATACAAATTAAATAAACAGTGCTTTATGGTTTTCTGGAAAGTCTAACAGGATTCTGTACATACATTTTATAATCAACGTAATATATTCTTCTTGTGTAAATTATACAGTAAAATTAACTTTTATTAAATTTATAAGTGATACCGTTTTTTTGTGCCTGAATGATTTAAACTCTTTTGAAATGTTTACACAGTCAAAGGTCCTAAAAACACATGCAAATGATTAGCTTTCGCTCTATTGTGGTTAAACTTTGCGTTGACTCCACAAATTTCATGTATCTTTACATTTATTGTGGCTCGTGGTCAACTATAATACATAATACAATGATAAACTTTCACTCTATCATGTGTAAACTTTGCCACAAATCTCATGTATTCCTCTCATTGTGTACCATTTCTTTCAATCTTATATCTTAGTGCTGCACAATATTGAAAAAATCTGACATTGGGATTTGTTTTGTGATATATATTTCGATATGAATAAAATTTCGCCAGATGACTTGAATAGTTTTATTTTGAAAGAATTCATTCATTTGGATTGATTGGAATGATTCTGTCATTAAATGAATCATGCATTAAATATAATAAACAAATTACAAACAAAGATAAATACAATGAAGAAAAAGTACAAATAAAATAAACAGTGTTTTCTGGGGAATGAACAGGATTCATTTACAGAAATTGATTAATCAATGTAAAATAGTCTTCTTATGTGAATTATTCAGTAAAATTAACCTTTATCACACTTACAAGCGATACGGTTTTGTTTTGTTTTTTGTGTCTGAATGCTTTAAACTCTTTTGAAATGTTTACACAGTCAAAGGCCCTAAAAAGACATGAGAACGATAAGCTTTCGCTGTATTGTGGTTAAAATTTGCATTGACTCCACAAATTTCATGTATTTATATTTGTAGCTCGTGGTCAACTATAATGATAAACTTTCACTCTATTGTGTTTAAATTTTGCCACAAATCTTTTTTGCCACAAATTGTCCCATTTCCTTTTATTTTGTCTCATCTAATCCTCCACTCTTATCTCTTCTCTATTCTCCTCATCTCATCCCTTCTTGTCTCATCTGCATTCATCTTGTTTCTTATTGCATATATTTCATGCTGTCTCTGTTGATCTCATCTTGTCCTTTCTCTTTTTATTTGATCTCATCTCATTTCTTTTCATCTGCCCCCCCCCCCCCAAACCCACCTCTTTATTTATTGGTACTTAACAAGACCATACATAGAACTACAAAGAGCAGAATAAGAATTTACAGACTTACAGAGACCCACTCTAACTTTCCCATAAAACTATACATCATAATACATACAATGCAGAATAATTGAGAAAATACAAATGAGAAAATCATACCTTGCCACTTATTTCCTCATCTTTTCTTGACCTATTTAGTAGTAGCATTTCTCTCCCACATATTGTCCCAACAGCAGAATAAGCTTCTTAAAGGTGAAATGTCAAATGCTTCTACTTGGTGCAAGTGTGATTATGCATGCGGTCGTCATGGTTACAACAGCCATGTGACTGACGTATATTCTCAAGCTCAGTGTAACAGGCTGGTGTTAAGCTGTGGAGTAGTGTGAGCCGGCTGTTTAGTCTCTCACATTAAACAATAAAATCTTTAAGTGTGTAAATGACCCGAGTACACATTCATCCCCAGGGACCCCAAGCATTCAACGTATTGTAGGAGCTTCGAAACGCCCAAAGAGGGCATACCTGGCCTACCTGAAGACACGCTTTCATCTGTGTAAGTGCGGCGAGAGGTTTTGGTTTGCTGTGACTTGGCGTGAACTCTGTTGCACGTGTTTCCTCTCCTTTCTCACAGGGTTTGTTCAGCACAGCTTGCTTAATCGAACATGATGTGTGGTGTTGCAGTGCTTATTACAGCATATTTGATCAAATGTAAAGAACTGAATGTATAAAGTGGCTGATTTTATATGTGTGTGTTTGCATAGGAATGCAAGTTCTGGAGTGGAACAACATTTCCTTGAGTGGTAAGACATACGAGGAGGTGCAAGGGCTGGTTGGTCACCAGGTTGGAGAGGCCGAATTATGTATCAGACTGTGAGTGTCAGGTTTGCTTAATTAATATTTATGTGTTGCTTGCTTTAGATGATTTTTATTTTGGATTTCTAGTTTTGAGTGAAACATGACTTTTAAAGCCCTAATGTACAAATGGCAAATTCATTTTCGAATTTATCTAAGCAGAAAAAAGGAGCTTATCATTGATATGCTCTGACTGACAAATCATTTGCAAATATGCTGTTAGCAAAGATTCTGACTCAGCCAGTGCTTTGAATATGTTTTGCATTATTTCATTTTAATTTCAATGTAAATGTGTTGATTTTAATTACAACTTCAGTTACCTGCATCTGACCTTGATGAACTGAACAGATAAACTGAACCTTATAAGATTTCAATGTCAAAGAAGGCGGAGCACCAGAGCCACACCTACCTATTACATAATTAATACTGACCAATGATGGTTTGAAGCCGAAGCTGAATTTTTCTAAAAAGTTTGTTTCCAACTTTCCAACTCTAAACAGAATGTATTTTGTCATGATTTTGTTTGAAATAACATGAGTCTAGTTCATTCTTTGATGTATTTATAGGTATATCAGGGACTTTAGTTTTTTTCTAATTTAGAAAAATTCACGCTGTGTGTACATGTGTGACCCTGGACCACAAAATCAGCCATAAGTGTACATTTATTGAAATTGAGATTGAAATTTATACTTCTTCTGAAAGCTGAATAAATAACTTTTTTATTGATTTATGGTTTGTTACAATAGGACAACATTTGGTCAAGATACAACTATTTCAATATTTGAAATCTGAGGGTTCAAAAAATCTAAATATTAAGAAAATCGCCATTAAAGTTGGGCAAATTAAGTGTTTAGCAAAGCATTTTGCTAATCAATAATTTAGTTTTGATGTATTTACAGTAGAAAATGTATTAAATATCTTCACAGAACATGATCTGTAAATAATATTCTAATGATTTTTGCCATAAAAGAAACTATTACCTAAAATATACCCATGCAACTTGAGACTGGTTTTGTGGTCCAGGGTCACATATTGATTTCCTGCTGGCTTAACTAATCCCCTCAACGTCTTTTTATCTCCAGTGACATAAATATGCTGTCTGATTCTGATAGCTCTCATCTAGACCTGCAAGACCAGGTCAAAGGTGAGAACCTCCAGTCATTGAAAAAGACAATCAAATTATATTGTCTTAATTAACCGCAGTGACACTTGACTACTAACACCTGACTTCTAAATATACAGGAGACAGACCTCCGCGGTCACCAGGTGTGGACCCTAAGCAGCTGGCTGCCGAGCTGCAGAAAGTGTCCCAGCAGCAGGTGCCGTCCTCCTCTGCATTAGCACTGGATAAACCTTCAGCGTCTGCAGGCTCCAGTGCAGTTCCCAGTCCTGTCCAGCCTGGTTCACCCTCTGTCAGCAAGAAACGCCACAGCAAGGTATGCATATCCCATGCGCACAATTATTTTGTATACAGAGAGTCAAATGCAAAACCACGTCTTTCCTTACTGCTGATGTTTTTGTTTCTTAGACCTCTGAGGGTGCAAAAACTCAGTCCCACCCAGTTTCAGGAGAAATCCAGGTAGGTTTAAGCTCTCATCATCTCAGCTATATCAGTAGCTCATTAAGGCCATGAGAAACCTTCAAGCAGAATTTTAAAATTGTAATTCAGAGACCTGCAAAAGTGGATATTTCAATATGAACTTTTCTAGAACTATCTACAACTATAAATTGGCTGCTTATGAATACAAACTCTATAAAATATCACAAAGTTGGTTTAATTAACTGATTAAAAGAGTGTATTTATGTGTATAAGAGTGTATAAGACATTTTGTCTTCTTTCTATGTTGCAGCTTCAAATAAATTATGACAAACAGCTGGGAAATCTCATCGTCCATGTTCTCCAAGCACGGAATCTGGCGCCTCGGGACAATAACGGCTACTCTGATCCATTCGTTAAAGTTTACTTGCTGCCAGGTAGAGGGTAAGTACTTTCTGCAAAACTCAACTGACTGGAATTGAGTCTTAAAGGGATAGTTCACCCAAAAATGAATATTCTGTCATCCTTTACTCACCCTTCATTTGTTCCAAACCTGTCTGATTTTATTTTGAACAAACTGAGGAAGATATTTTGAAGAAAGCTGAAAACCTGTAACCAGTGACTTCCATATTA
>CAIGQV010019029.1:9718031-9730921 GCA_903798115.1 Danio jaintianensis | reverse complement strand
AGGTTTAAAACCACATGAGGGAGAATAAATTATGCAACATAGGCTCACTCTGAAAACGTAGCCCTATATACATTTCTGGAGATTGCGAACTATGTAGCCAGAAGTAGTATGGCTGCATTTCATCTTTAAAACGAACGCTACGGGGTGGTATGATGCTGTACCTTTTCACACTTACTAGCTGACCACTTACCTCCATGTGGACGGCTTTCCCGCTTTTACCAGTTTGACCAGTGGCTAGCTGCGTACGTCGGAGAACTTGAGACACAGAGAGAAGCTGACCACGACGACGACGAGTCTGGCGAAGAACGGTTCCAGAAAGCGAAACGAGACAAAAACAAAAGCCAAAAAATAAAATAAACAAGTAAATAACAGGGTGAGAATGTGGTAAAATCTGAAAACATGGTAAAAATCAGGCGAGGGTTTTTCTTTTTCTGTATTGCTTTTTAGAACTGTCGGTTGAGTTTAGGGAAGTGGGTGGGCGGGTCAATCAGGGCTTTTTTAAAACACTATTGGTTGGGTTTAGGGAAGGAGGAGGGTGGGTCAGTCGATCGGTCAGTCAGTCGATCATTCGGTCAGTCGGTTGACAGCGGCCTCTGGTAGATTTACGAATAGCACTCGCGAGAGAAATTTGAGATCACAAAAAGCGTACACATCGGCCTCTGGTGGATTTCCGAAAACAAAAACGGCAAAAAAACGTAGCTCCTGGGACGTATTTGATGCTCTCCAGAAATGTATACAGCGGTATGTTTTCAGAATGAGCCTGGGTTGAAATTATGAGGCAATTTTCATATTTTGGATGAACTGTCCCTTTAAGTGGGACCCAGTGTGGGTTGCCAACTGTGTTTGGTCAATATACAGGACATGTCAATCAGATAGTTTCTACCTTTCTAAAAGCTCTACCAGACAGTATAGCTGTAAGATTACTGAGATGTTAAAATAAGATGTTAGTATCTTGATTCCTGCCGAAAGATAATCTACCTGTTTCACCCTTGGCACTGTAAATTAAAACTCCCAGAGCAGCTCTACTAGAGGCTACTTTCCAAGAGTTAACGAAACAGAAAATCACTTATCCAGCTGTAATTAGCATCAGGTCTATGGGAAAGACCTGTAAAGGATTATGCATATTGTGTAAGCCCTAGTTTTTTTAGCTGAATTTTAAATAGGTGTGTGTGCGCTTGTCCACCTATTTATGTGTGCAGTAAGTGAGTCAGCAAACGAAGAAAATCAATGCCAGCTGAGTTTGTGTGTAAAATGATAGCGCTGACTGATGTTTGTAGGCTGGTGTGTATGTTTGTGTATGTGTGTCGGACCATTTCTGGCTCTCATCTGATCATGCAGTACTTGGATTGAACCTACAGAAACAGGAGCTCTCCATTTCTCAGCTCCATATGGGCATGAATGCATGAGCTACTGCAAACACACACACTTGCATACACAAACCTTTGCGGTCTCCCACTCATCACTGATTGTTGTCTGTTTTTGCTGCATGCTGGATCTTCACAGTCAGGTCATGGTTGTGCAGAATGCCAGGTATGTGATTCTTTCCTACAGTACAAGCAGATTATTGGAGACTTGGCCATGCTTGGACATGAACGGCTTAATGATGTTGTGTTTTGCTCTTTATGTCATGGTTATGCATTTGATCACATTCTTAATGTAGTATATGGTCCCTGCAACAACACAAGTGGGCCTATACTACATGTCCTCCATCGTGCAGTCCATCTGCCACCAGTGTGGGGTGTTTCATGTTGAAGTCTGGTGCACACTGATTTTCTGTTTTAACTTAATGCTTACCTCTTGGTGAATTTGTTTTTCTTAACTGCAGTGCTGAAAACAAAAGAAGGTCGAAGCATGTTCAGAAGAGCCTGAACCCGGAGTGGAACCAGACTGTCATCTACAAAAACATCCACCTTGAACAGGTGAACAAACTCGTCTAAGTTGCGCTTCAGATGTCTGGAAAAAAATCAGATTTTACTTTGATGGAAAATGTTTTACTTTAAAGATTCCATATCAGTTTTGAGGTTTCAATTATATGAAAGCTCTTCAGAGAGAATCTCAGGCTTTTGGTGCAAGCAGGGAATAGTCTGTTGTCTCCCAGAAGTGCTTTAGTCTAATTAAGACCAAAGAGCTTCTTTAGTCGGTTGAGCTTTCTTAGGCAGACACTGACAGATGTGATTGATATGTTTTTACTGGACTATTGAAGCGAGGCCAGTGCCTCTTAATTGAGAGATAAAGACAGAATGAAGGTAGGTGAGGCTTTTGTTGAAAACCATCTGGATTTAATGCTCTAGTGCAACATATCATGTTGAAGATGTTTGCCAATTTAACAGAAAAGAGATGTTTTGGTCTTTCAGAAGCAAAGTTTAGAGGGAATGATTTATATTTCTGAACTATCTGGCATTCTTCTTTCTCACATGATTCTTCAGAAATCACTTTTAAAATACTGATTTTTGTGCTCAAGAAACATTTCTTATTGTTACCTTTGAAAACGGTTGTGCTGCTCAGTATTTTTTGCAGAAAGCACAATCAATTTTCACTTGTTATTCCATTGAGATTGGACTATTTATTGTAACTTTTGATAAAATTAATATGTACTTACTGAATTTTGAGTGGGCGGCGCGGTGGCGCAGTGGGTAGCGCTGTTGCCTCACAGCAAGAAGGTCGCTGGTTCGAGCCTCGGCTGGGTCAGTTGGCGCTTCTGTGTGGAGTTTGCATGTTCTCCCAATGTTCATGTGGGTTTCCTCCAGGTGCACCGGTTTCCCCCACAGTCCAAACACATGCGCTATAGGTGAATTGGGTAAGCTAAATTGTCCGTAGTGTATGTATATGAATGAGAGTGTATGAGTGTGTCCCAGTGATGGGTTGCAGCTGGAAGGGCATCCGCTGCTCAAAACATATGCTGGATAAGTTGGTGGTTCATTCCGCTGTGGCGACCCCTGATTAATACAGGGACTAAGCCGAAAAGAAAATGAATGAATTAATGAATTATGAGTAAATTATAAATTCTAATCACCCTACTTCTTAGGTTGTATTTTGTTTGAGGATGTTTATACTGGAAAACAATAATGTATGGTGATAGAGTCACGAAATAAATGATTGGCATTGAATGCTCTGTGTTTGTGTGGTGTGTGTTTAGTTGAGAAAGAAGACACTGGAGGTCAGCGTGTGGGACTACGACAAGAGCTCTGCCAATGACTTCTTGGGAGAGGTGAGAGGCTACAAGCTTTAAACACTTTGAAAGATTAAACACCAGCTCCATTGTGTCTAAAAGTTTAAGGCTGCAAATCCAAGAGATGGACTCTCACATTACTGTCACTGAATAATCACGAAATTTTGCATGTATGGTACTTTATAGGTATTAATTGACCTGTCCAACACGGCCCAATTGGACAACGTCCCACGCTGGCTTCCTCTGAAGGAGCAGAGCGAAGGTGAACATCACCGGCGCTCTCACTCGGGACAGGGACGTCAGCATTCGCCCAAACCCCCTGGAGGACACGGGAGCCAGCATTCCCCAAAGACCTCTGGACACAGCAAGGAGGACTCACCCAAATCCTCGGTCATCAAGAGCCGTAGTCACGGAATCTTCCCAGACCCTGCCAAGGGTATGAGCGCACGTTGCATGCCACTTCTGCCACTTCTCCTTTCACATTTCCAGACGTGACTTCTTCCTGTCTTCCATCCTACTACTGCTCTCATTTCTACCCATTCTGTCTTCTCTTCCTCTCTCTGTATTGTTCTTGCTTTCACTTGATCTCTCCATCCTGTATTTCTCGAGCTTTCTAGCTTTTTTTTTTTTTGCTCTCCATATATGTGTGTTGAGTTCACTACGGCGCTGAGCTCACCAGCGCTTCACTCCAGTCACCTCACGCAGGGTGTGACAGGGCCACTCAGACACAAGCAGTCTGCTTATATGCTAACTAGGGCACAATAGTGGAACACACCAGTTAGATGGAGACTCGATCATTTTAAAATAACATAACCAAATAATATGTTTAGTTTATGTATAATTTAATTAAGACGTTTTTTAAGAATTAAAACGAATAAATAGGCTAAAGAAGGGAATGAAACAGCTCTTGTGGTAATTTGGTTCTGGTTGTTTTAGACACGCAGGTGCCCACTATTGAGAAATCTCACAGTAGCCCCAGCTCTTCGAAGCCGTCCCTCTCCGAGGGTCAAGCCCGTCCCCATGGAGGCCCCCGTGCTCATGGCAAAAGTGGCACGGCCCGGGCACACCTTGACGATGCCGCAGCAATGGCTGAAGCTGCCGGCCAACAGCCCCGTCTCCAACCAAGTAAACGACGCAAATAAAACCTCCACAGCATGGCTGCCTTCGCACTCATCTGTTCCTCCTTCTGTTCTTTTTCACTGCCTTCGTTTGTTTTTTTTCCTTTCCCCGTGGTTGTTTTCTGGTTTCTCCAGTTTTTCTTCCTCTGATCCCCTTGTGCTCACAGTCTGTCACTTCACTTCCTCCCGGCCTGCGTGTTCTCACTAGTATGTTGAGAACATGTCACATACACTTGTACAGAAACATATTATCTTTTTTATGACATTTTTGAAATTTAAGAAAGTTACATTTAGTGTTTTTATCATTAACTGGTCAAGAGATCATTTATAAATGTATATCAGTGTATCATATTTTAAAGTTACAGAGCTAAACTTTGAACTTATCTATTTGTACTTAATAATTGATCCTTAATTGCATCCTTAAGACCTCTGAACAGTTCCTGTAGCATATGGGTTTAATTTCCAGGCAACACCCTATATGCCAATGCATAAAATAATGGTACAAATAATGATTCAGAATAGATAAAAAAAATAGACTCCAACTTAAACATTGTGCAGAAACAAAAACTATTTCTGACCTAGTCTGGCACTTTGCTGCCCATCAATCAGTATGCTAAGTTGGATTACTAAGACCTGTCAATCACTGTGAGGAGATCTGACTGCACATGTCACGCACTTAGTCATGCAGACCTGTCTTTTTACCCCAAAGGGACATGTTGGAACCTTTCTACTAAGGTTTTTTTAGGTAAAACCTCCTCGTCTTGCCATGTTATTAAAGTTAGAGAGCAAAAGACACCAAACACAAACACAACATCTTTTGCCCACTTGAGTCCTTCAACAGCCCTAACAACCTTTTTATTTAACTCCTCTTTTATTTGTCCCATTGAGTTGTTTTCTGTCCCAGACGGCCAGCTTTTCAGCAGCTACCCCACTCCACGAGATGGCCATGCATGTGGCCGCCACTCCTTAAAGCACCATCCCACCCTGCCTTCACTCTCTCTGCGGCTCTCGCTGGCCTACACTGCACCTCAGTCAACGCTGTGAGCCCGAGCCGGGCCGTGTGGACTGTGGCTGCATGTGACTACACAGTAAAAGCTGGTGGTGTCCATGTTGTGACAAGTTCATACTCTGAGTCTCCATCTCGCCCCCCTTCTCCCCTCTCCAAACCTCCCCTCCTTCTCACCTCCCACCCCGTGGCTGATATATGGCCCCAGCCCAAAATGGCGGCCTCGACCCAAGGCACCACAGGCACAGCGTAATTGGTGTGCTCACCATTCAGAGAGCCCCGTCTGAGTCGCCGGCCAATGAGGTCCCTGATGGCCGTCACCTGACCCTCAGGAAAGCCCTGTCTGAAGAGAGGCCGCAGCCGGACGGAGGTGAGAGTTGAACGTCTCGTATGATTGCCGATGACAGCAAGAGAGAAAGAGCGAGAGGATGTTGAGTTACTAACGCACATCTAACTAGTGGAACTAGCTGAAGACACTTTGCATAAGGTGTATTTGTGCCCACAAAGGGCACTATGGGAAGGGGACGCTATACAATGAGTTGTTCTGAATGAAAGTGAGCAAAACTATTACAGAAGTTAGGATTAAGTAAATCTGTAGTTTGTTATCACATGAACTTAGGTGGTTTATCTTCACAATTTTCTTTTTAAACCTGAAAAAAATGAACTCTGAAACCCTCAGTTGATTGAAAACATTGCAGGTTTAAATATTAATTTACTGTACATGTAATAGGTTGCAATTAAGTTAAATTACAGATGCAAATAGACAATATTTTAGGTTTTTATAAGCAATCGTAACAAAAATATACATGAATTTTTTGTTCACGGACGGATGCTTAGCATTTTCATTTGAATGAACAGAGGGTATCTGTGCGGACCTACTGTACATCTGCATGGATTTAAAAAGATCTTTTCCATTGCATTGCAGAGAAAACTGTCAAAACAGGACATTTATCTGAAAATGGTGCATTAAAAACAGAATTTTTTTTAATTAGGTTTTTGGAAAAGTTTTGATTTGTATAGAAGGATCCAGGAAAATAACTAAACCGCTGTAATATCTAATATATATGCCAACCAGTGCATGGCAACATCACATTCTAAAGAAACACTACATGTCTAAACACAATTAGTCCTGTAGTCCACCATTGTGATTGTCAAGATCTAGCACATGAGTTGGTGGCCATTTTTTAAACATATTCATCTGAACAGATTTGTCTGTTGCTAATTCACAACACTTGGATTGACAGGTCAAATACAGGTCAAGTAACCTTAAAACCTTCTTCGTATTTTCCAAGTGAGTAGGGTCTAGTGATGCTCACTTTCAGCAGGAATCCACTCTCTGCCACTTCACAGGAAATTCATGCAGCGAGTCTCAGTCTGATTCAATAGTCCAGCAACGTGCTTTCCTAAAACCAGGGGACTAAACTGTAGTGAAACTGAAGTGCTGACCCCCTAACCATCCCAAGAGATGCCTGGTGTTAGTGTTAGCGTTGCTGAATCTGGTTGGAAAAGACTGTGTGCATGAATTACGAGTTGAAATCACGCATCCCACGTCACACCATCACCATCACTCTTGATCAAACACTTCCAAATACATCAACATAAAAAAAAAAGAAATTAAAATACGATTAATCGCAAGTAACGACAATTAAAACAAATTAGTGTAATGCTAACATAGTTAGCATAATTGCTCTTACTCGCTTAGTGTTTAAAACGTAAACACACAGATTACTAATGAACAGTTTAATTTGTTCTGTCTGTGCTTTTGCTTCTGTCATCTGATGTCTGCTTAGCATATCTCTGTCTGTGATGTTTCCTTTCATTTAGTGAGTGCTGTCATGCTTTTTAAATGTTGCCAGCAGTGCCAGTATCTATCGGTGTGTTTGTGAGTGTGTTTGGAGTGCATATGTGGACATCTACCCTTATTTGCTAGTTGTAAACTAGTAGTAGTGTATGATATTAATGCAACTCACATAGTCCACTTCAAAAAACAGCGTCCCGCAGCCATAGATCTGGTGATGCTCCTGTTACTGCAGCCTCATTGGACAGCGGTCTGAGCGGCAGTGCCTTTAGCCTATTGGATGAAGAAGGCGGGACAAATGCGGTGGATAGTGCAATTTTCCAGGTTCCCAGATTGTGAGTGCTTTTCCATATGACTGTGTATAATAATTGCTTTTCAATCATGGTGTTTTTATAATGATAACTTTTGTGATTGTATCCAGAACGCCTTTCAATGCTTTTTTATTATCTGCATTTTCTTGGCACTCTGACCTGATGCTATTTATCATTCAGTGGAAAGATTCCAAATGGCACAGAAGCTGTGAAATCCGCTCATGGAGATGCAGAGGGTAATGTTTGCATGGGATGGTGTGTGCTTATTTGTGCTCGTTTGTGTCAATAGCAGTGTATTTGAATGCATAATTTTGCATCTAAACTACTCATATTATTATAAAGTGTTTATTAATATAATTTAATAGATCATATTACATAAAATCAGACTTTTATTCTAAGATTTAGAGTCTACAATTCCTTTTTTTATTCCTCGATATTTTGAAAATGTATTATAATTACAAAACTAACTTAATTTACTGTCATTTATTCCTGTGATAGCAAAACTGATTTTTCAGTGCCCATTATTCCAGGCCTCAGTGTCAGTATTTTGATATATTTATTTCTTAATAATGTCAAAATCATTTGTGGAAATCATTATGCATTTTTAGGATTCCTTTGTGATTAGCAAGACTCAAACTAAACAGCATTTGTTTTGAATAAATTCAATCTTTTTTTTAACAATGCAAACTCTTTAATGCCATTTAAGATCAATCTAATGCATCCTTGTTGAGTAAAAGTGATCATTCAGTGTGTATACTTTTATCTATCAAAGAGTACATTTAAATAGTTCCCCCCATATTAAACTATTTCCTCTGGCTATAAATGTGCTAGATCTTTTATCACTGTCTGAATGCTCCTCACGTGGATCAAAGATTCACAGAATAGGGGAGGAAAAGATAAAGAGATAAGAGGAGGAACTGAGATACTGACCTATTTATGTGTGTGTGTTTAGGTAAGACTCAGGTGATGGGGGAGATAAAGATCGCCCTGAAGAAGGAGATGAAGACAGAGGGAGAACACCTGGTGCTTGAGATCCTACAGTGCAGAAACATCACCTACAAATTCAAGTCTCCCGACCACCTCCCAGGTAACAAAACATGTGACTGCAAACATGTTTACACACACTATATATAGCAAAGGCGTTTTTCCAGAAAGTTTGAATTGGCGAGTTGTTTCAAACACACTTGTTTTTTTACAGACCTGTATGTGAAGCTCTATGTGGTGAATGTGGCCACTCAGAAAAGAATCATCAAGAAGAAGACCAGAGTGTGTCGTCATGATCGCGAACCATCTTTCAATGAAACCTTCCGCTTCTGCATGAACCCCACAGGTCATTCCATTCAGGTACGTCAGACATTGGTTCACTATTTTCAGTGGAGATAAAAATTAGAAAACTATGGTGGCCAAGAAAGCTCCGACATACTGCAAGTTAAGAAAACACAAGCATATAGAAAAGCACCAGCAAATTGAGAAAATATCTTCATCAGATTGAAAACACTTGCACACAAATTTCACAACACATAAAAATACAGAAACGACCACAACGGAAATGTGTTGGGGACCACAAAAGG
The DNA here is from genome assembly GCA_903798115.1 of Danio jaintianensis. NCBI lineage: Eukaryota > Metazoa > Chordata > Actinopteri > Cypriniformes > Danionidae > Danio > Danio jaintianensis. The sequence continues at coordinate 9,721,948 of CAIGQV010019029.1, read as the reverse complement.
TGACTAACCAAAGTCAGTGGTGTTGCCGGAGATTTGTTTATTTTAATGTCTTATTCGTACGGTTGTTGTTTGTACACAGCGTAGACTCTAAATAGGAAGCAGCTGGGTTTGTCACTTTTTGGGGTTGCCGACACATTTCCGGCTGCGTATCAGCGATGGATGGATGGATGGATGGATGGATGTATAATCTCTTTAAATCTTCCATGATCAATTTTGTTAAATAACATTAAAGGTTTTAAATACAAAATGCAGCAATAACTGGTCATTCAAAACAATAAACTTGATCATTTCTTAGTAATCTTTATCACTCATTGACTGTCTTCATTTGAATGAAGTGCTTTATTAAGTTACTTGTGTTAAGGTGATAATATTTGTGCAGCACTCAAAATTGCAGCACTGTTTTTCTGGCTGGTTGGTTACAGTCTGAAATACTGTCAAAAAGACACAACAACTTCCTGTGGTTGCTTTCTGAGTATCGAAAAATAATGGGTTTCTGGTTTTGCTGCATTAAGCGAAGCTTGCGGGCTTGTATCTTGTTTAAAAATATGGTAACAGTTTTTTTTTATGGGTTCAAGTACTCACCAATAATTATGCCAGGATTTTTTGTGGTATCAGTCGCATATCGGAATCAGAACAACCCTAGTTTTTAAAAGGAACCATATAAACAATTAAACTAACACATTAAAACGTTTAAAAAAATCACCTCTCAGATCTTCAACAACACCGTAAACACTGTAAACAGCAGCCAGGTTCGTCACTTTTTGGGGTCCCCCAACCTTTCTGTTGTGGCCTGTGCTGTTTGCAGCCTGTTTCTGTATTTGCATGTGTTTTAAGAAATTGTCAAACTGACGAAGATGTTTTCTCAGTTTGTTAGTTTTTTATTTATGCATGTGTTCTCTTTTGCAGCGCATTCTGTACTTCAGAATATTTGTAAATCATGAAATGTATATAAAAACTGCTCTTTTACTCCTGTCATGATAACTAATCAAAATTTAGGGAATTTGTGGGAAATTGTGGGCTAATTTTGGTCTCCGCTGTACAACGCAAAGTATTGATTCTTATTTCTTCCAATCCTCACAGCTCTTTCTTGTTTCAAATGGAGGCAAGTTCGTAAAGAAGACCCTAATCGGCGAAGCGTACGTGTGGCTGGATAAGGTAGACCTGCGTAAACGGGTGGTGAGCTGGCACAAGCTGCTGGCCAGCACAGCTCAGATCCACTCCTAAAGAAGGCGGTCGAATGAGGCGCGTGGACAGACCCGGCACATCTCTGCTGCACTCTTTGGGACGAAACTGAGCTGAATTTGGAGGGCCGACACAGGGAGATTCCCGATTGCACTGGCACACGTGATTGTGTTAACCCAAGCCATGGAGAAACAGGTGTACAATGGTGTTTACAGGAAAGATCTGATCCTCAGCGACAAGATGCAGATCTGAAAAAAGTGAGCTGGAGATTCACGTAATATTCATACATATGTGTACATGCACTTTCACAATCACTTACTGGTGTATCTATAATAATATGTGTACATTGGGCCACAACAGACCGTTAGACGATAGAGCCAACGTTTATTTGTTCCCAGTAATTTGTGCATTATTCATAAAGGATTATTTAACAGACAGATATCATATATATATATTATTTTTGTATGATAGAGACGATTCCGTTTTAGATATTTATTCTTCTTTTACATTCCCTCTCAGATGTTTTTGTGTTGAATGAGTATTTAAGCACATTATCAATGGATTAGAAGAGTATTTTATGGTATATTATAGACAGATTTAAACGAATGAAATATGATTTATTGGGTGTTGTGATGACTCTTTGTGTCAGTACGGTTATTTCCACTCACACAACACTTTGGTCTTTGGCTGTGCGATACGGAATTCATCAGCGGATTCAGAGAGTATCAGGATGATTACAAATAATATAAACATTTAAGAAAACTGCCAGTCTCGCACAGGAAGTGATTGGGAAATCAAATGTCTTGTTTGATGAATGTGACAGAGGAAATATCTCTAGTATGCAGCAGCATCAGTTGAAAATGTCAAATCCAGCACTGTTATATGATTTGCACTTTGAGTCTAGCATTTTATGAATGTAGGTTGCTAGCTTTTTTTTCTTTTTTTTTGTAGTTTTCATCAAAAAATAAAGAGAAAATCAAGAAATATCCTGCCATTTGAATCAGTCAAGCACTGTTAAAACCTCCACAGAAGGACTAGAGCTCGAATGGGTCAATGTCATGTCTTGTCCGGACGTTTTCATATTACAATGTTAATATTAGTCTATGTTTTATGAAAAACAAACTCCTAAACACTCAGGTTTCGATGTAAAAGCCTTGCTTAAATGTTATTGGCTGATCTCTGCTCTAAGCAGGTTCAGCTTAAAAGGCGACAATGAGGATCAGGGTGATGACATCGCATCGTTTTGCGTTTACACACATTTTGACACACGCTCATCTCATAATTTCAGAAAAGTGTGGCCACCTCAGACACTGAAATGCCATTAGCGTTATGTAAATGTTTTTTTTTATTATGCCTTTAAACTTAGGATGTGTGGATATAACTTTGGAAAACGTAACCCAGCCATTTTACAAGTCAAGCACTTACGGTACACAAATGTCCAGCGTTAAAGGTTAAATCGACCTTTAACCTGTGCCAAACTACCAAAACCCGCAGGTTCTGTGTATGTTATTCTATGCAACCCAAAAGGCATCTGTTGTATTTATCATTTAATGGTCGGTGAACAGATAACGCATTATGAATGAGGACTTTTATTTTTTATTTTTTTATCATTATGTTTTATTTTATTTTATATATATATATTAAGTTCTGTCTTTTGAGTGCGATCTTGTTTTTTAAATTTTATTGCATTTTTGACAGTTAGTTTGGGTGATTAACCTACTCCGCTATTTAACTGTTAGTTTGTAAATGTACATAACTAAATGTGTGTTTACAGGATCATAGTAGATTCATTCATTCAGTCACAGTGTCTGGAAACACCACTATCTCACTGCAATCAGCTTTATATACAATGCTCAGTTCTCACTTTATTATATTCTGATCTCTCAGAATGTGCGTTACTATTTTTTATGTTTACAAATTAAGAGGAGAAAGAGCATTCATTGTAACCAACGCAACCTCCTTCGAATAGCCCGTGCATGCATCTTTTTCACTTAATTGCCACACTAACGGTTTCACCTCCGCAAAATACATAAAAATAAATAAAAAAAGGAGCCATGTAAATAAAATAATACTTTTTTTTTGTACAAATAGGATCTTGTATTTCGTTTTCTGGTTCGAGAAGAGCATGTTTGAGGGAAAGGAGCAGAGCGACTGTGTTTTTGATCTGTGTGTTACATGTTGTACATGCACTAGGGTAAAAGCTTTCCCCATGCTTGCCTCTGACAGACTGGACTGGACTTGACCTGCACAACAGACACAGATTTAACCCTGTATAATAACAATAATAATAAAGAGCAGATGCTGACCTTACTGACTCAGAGTAGAATCAGGAAAAGTGCGGTGTTTTCACTTTGGATGTTGCATGTTTTGTTGTTCATACTATTTTTGTGTCCAGATTCTATTTACAAAAAGAGGGGAAAAAAAAGATTATGAGAAATTAATCAAACCTAAATATGTATGCTGACTGTACAAAGATATGCTTGTATAATCCGTCTGGTTTTCCACTTAATGTAAACTGATGAAAAAAAAAAAATATTCCAACTGTCATGGTTTTTGTGGTTGTACACAAACGGTATTGATAAATTATGCAAATTGTGCTGTAATAAAAGGCTAATGCCCCAAGTCTAAATATTAAATGATATATGTCAAATTCTCCCTGATCTCAATGAATGAATTATGCACTTACTCTCTATCTATCTATCTATCTATCTATCTATCTATCTATCTATCTATCT
>CAIGQV010019029.1:9679613-9714684 GCA_903798115.1 Danio jaintianensis | reverse complement strand
AAGAGACACAAAAGGGAGATCAGGTGGGATTACACTTTTTGGTAACACTTTGCAATAAGGTTATATTGGTTAATGCTAGTTAATGCATTTACTAAGATGAACAATACATTTATTACAATATTTGTTCATGTTTGCTAATGTTAGTCAATGGAAATAAAGTTGTTCATGTTAACTCACAGTCCATAAACTAATGTTAACAAGCATGAATTTGGATTTTAATAAGGCATAAGTAAGCGATTAATAAATAAAGGGTTCAGATGCAAAAACCTTTCAGTGTCGTCTGAAATTTCCATCGAAAATGAATATTTTTCTCAGCTTCCTTTGTTTATGTTGAGTTATTTCCAGGGTGTGAATTACAGGGGGGTTTGGCCCCATAGTTAACGCTTGATCCCCCCTGAAGGACATTGAAACAAGATGCATGGGGGGGGGGGTCTGCCCTTTAATAGTTAAGAAATAGTTTGCTCTCATCTGTATCCTAAATAATATTAAAAATTAAAATAATAGATAACTTAAATATACATTTGACCACCCCTGTAATGGTCCATACCATTGTGAATGCATGTTTGCGCCAAAAAATATTAATTCAGAGGTTTGAAACCGGCAAATCTAGAGCACCAACAGACAGCGTAAGTGTTCACAAAACATGTTTCTTGTAAAATAGGCATTTGTACTGTAGGTGTCCGTGAAACTAGATGCATAGTTTGTATTTTATTATACACTTGCTTGCACATTGAAGTTAAATAAAATAAAGTTAAATAAAAAATACATGCAGTCTTTCATTGTCATCCATTAATAGGTTTATTTAATATCACAAATGTCATTGAGAACCACTCAATATCCCTCAAAACACTGAGAACATAACAAGTTTGAGTAATAAATTAGATGTAATTGAATTAAATATATTAATTTGGTACACTGAGGAAAAACTTGACCCCCCCCCCCCCACCCCCCGATCATCAATGTATAATTCGCACCCTGGTTATTTCACTTTAAAGACCATAAAACGTTCTTATTCTATGCCATAAAAGTGATATTACTGAACCTATATACAGGAGCCTAATGCTCATTTTAGAAGAAATTTGCAGATGGCATTCAGTGGTTTTTGCATCTGAACTCTTCACATGTTCTACAAGTATTGTTCATATTTAGTTCATATTAGTAAATACATTAGCTAATGTAACCTTATTGTAAAGTGTGACCCACCTTTTGTACTGTATTTCACTGCATGTCTCTTTATCGAGATGCCATATTTGGAAAGCAAATTGCACGATTTTATGGTTTGCAGCTCTACATATGGCCTGCATTGGTCAGCACGTGAATACCGTTCGGATGCTTCTGCAGATGGGACTCACGGATACTGAAGACAACACAGGGAATACAGCAAGGCAGTATGCCGTAAAGCCTCATATTAAAGAAGTGTTTGAAAATCTTGAAATCTAAACGCTGTGACAAGTGGATCAATCGTTGCTTTGAAATAATAATAAGTCAAAGTAAAAAACACAAACTGCAAAATAAAGATCATGTGGGGAAAATCTTGTGAATTTTCGTGACAAGAAAGCCTGTGAATTTGGTTTTGCTGCCATTTTTTTTATTGCTTTTATCACCCCCTGGTGGTTGGATATAGTATAGGCCAGGGGTGTCAAACTCAGTTCCTGGAGGGCCGCAGCTCTGCACAGTTTAGTTCCAACCCTAATTAAACACACCTGACCAAACTAATTGAGTCATTCAGGCTTGTTTGAAACCTACATGTAAGTGTGTTGGAGCAGGGTTGAAACTAAACTGTGTAGGGCTACGGCCCTCCAGAAAGTTTGACACCCCTGTTATAGGCAATAAACTCTGCCCTGTTTCATGTAAACAAACAAACAAAAAAAACAGTTACACTTCAAATATAATTTATTCATTATTTTAAGAAGTTCTTATCAAAATGAGTCAATCTGAATCGCGATTAAGCCTGTGGAACTTTTATACTGTGGTCCAGCTCATGATCACGTATGCAAACTCCACTCTGGATGATGTCATTAGCCCAAAATGACTGTAGCCATACTTGGGACATTATTTATTAAAAAAAAATTATATATCTTTTTTATGACTATGTTTCTAACTAAGCAGCTCTGTTTCATGGCTTTGTATGTGATTCCTTGGCTATGTTCTTCTGTTCCTCTTGTTCGGTTCTAACATAAGGAACAAAATACGTAAATAAGGAACCAAGAAGGTACAATACATTTCACCATACAACAGCGGAAAGAAGGGTAGACATAAGGGATGATGTTTTGAATAAATCTTTTGTGGATTGTGCCCAGTTTACAACCTCTTCGTCGAATAAACAAACTGAAAGAACTGAGCCATCTGGTGAATTCAATAAATGAACAGATATCACTGTGATGTCTCTATATTTGTCTGGATAAAAAACTTTGATCAATGAATGATTTCATTACTCCCTTTATTAAAATTTACCATGGTTGAACTTGAAAAACACCAACAACAATAAGGTTTTTGTAGTTAAACCGTGGTAACCACAAATTAACCATGGTTTTGCTTCTTGAATCATAGTTTAACCATGATATTTTTAGTAAATCTGTTATTATAAAGATCATGTAAGACTTCTGTTATAGTAAAATCATAGTTAATTTTTGTAAGGGTCATAAATGCAAAGAACAATGCAATGCTACGTACAAAAAAGAGCAGTTTAAGTTATTTTAGGAACTTTTTAGTAACATTTTATCTTCCAAGAGAAACAGTAACAAAATATGCATATATACATAATGCATTGATATTTCTCTGTTATAATTTATTAATAACAAATATCAGTTGTATATTGTTTTAGTTTTACTGTTAAATTTACATTAAATTAAAGAAAAATAAATAATCTTGAGGTGGAAACAATCTAACCCTTGTTACAACCGAGAGACCTTTTATTTAGCTTCAAGTATGTGGTTTGAAGGTTTGTAAGACGTTCGAGTCACTGTGATGAACCAAAATCCCCATGCAGGTGATCAGGGGCGGAACACTCGCCCTCAGTGATTGACAGCAAAATCCACCAATCGCATCTCAGAACGCGCAAACTCACAAGCCCTGCCCTTTCCAGCCACACCCACAGTGGGTGACGTGACAGCGCACTTCTTTCATTTCCAGCTTTGCAAGATCTCCATTTTCTTCGGGCCGACGCATAGGAAAAGGGGATTAAAGACGAGGAAAGATGAATGAAGAATACGACGTTATCGTGTTGGGAACCGGGCTAACGGTATCAGATCACTATCTAATCCAAACACGCACGCGTACTTTCCCGAAAAATCATAATCAAAAGCTGTTTCGATATTGCTAGGCAGTGCTGTGAGTCTACCGCTCACTTCAGGAGGCTAATTACCAACATGCTAATTTTAGCATCATGCTAATCAGCAGCCAGTCTGACTCTATAGGATATGCTAATTAGCAACGGCGCTAGCGTTAGCGTTAGCCTCAGGCTAATAGGCATTCATTCGAACTGTACAGTATATGCTAATCCAGTGCTATGCTAACTTTAGCTTCAGTTACAGTCGTCTATTGGCGCTCACAGGCCTTGGTTACAAATTTGACGATGTTTCATGCTTACACAATATTCTTTCAAATCACAGTTACACCTTGCTGATTATCAGGCTGGTAAACACCAAATATATGTTGCGTTTAATTATTTTACTATAAAGTTTGAGCTCATATACGGCGTCTTTCGTATTTTGACAGTGCTAGCTAGCGCTAGACAGCTTGTTCTCATGTGTCAAGCTGATAAACGACTTCTATTCACGAATGCAAAGACATTTAATTCTTTCTAAACCTCTTAAGAAGTCATTAGTATGCTGTTTTTCTATTATAAATATGTCTATAATGCTAACAGTGGACTCTCTGTGCTGATGTATTATTTTTACAAGAGCTTGACTTCATAGTTATTTTAAGGGCGGGGAGTTATTTTATGTATTTTTCTGTCAAATGAAATGACAGAATGAATACATTTTAAGATTACCGCTTGCGTCAGAATAGGTCAGTAAACAACCACACCCTCAAGGCAAACAAAATCCTCATTGCATATTCTATTACGATGCTTTAAAAGCCTGTTCACCAGCCAGGAAGTTGCTGTACACTTATAATTAAGATAGCATGATGCGTGCATGTGCTAACTCACATTATGTGAGCTCTCGCCTGCAAAATTAGATAATTCATAGTATGCATCATTGCAAATATTTATCTAGTGGTTATGCATCAGGGAAAACCCAAACGGAAAATCACTCCCGGCTGCCGAACTTATCAGTTTTCTTCATGGTCATTTGTTTGTTGGGACTGTCCCTGAATACTTGGCTTTCTTGTGACTTAATCAAAATCAGTTGTGTTTGTTACCCTTTTTTTTTTGTTTTTTTTGTCAGCCTTGAAATGCACACACTTTTCCATAAACATACATTGATTTTTAGGTTCTAATCCTCCAAACCATTGAGATACTTTGTAAATTGAATGTGCATTGTTTTAATGTAATGCATTTAAATAAACCTATACAAAGTGGTTCCTCTAAAACAGGAAGTGCGGGAAGTGAACAGAGTAGGTTTTTGTGCAGAGGAGCGTTAGGCTATCAGTAGAGCCCCAGAAAGGCGTTGGTCTGTTTTGTAGAGGAACCGAGACTGACTTCTCATGTTTAGTTCTGCAAAACAGACAAGAATGGTAAGCCGAGGGTGGCATGCGAGCGATAAATGAACAACATTGCTTCCATCTCCGCTGTTTTATGAGGTATTCCTCTCAGCTCCTGAGGCTACGGTTCCTCTGAGCGTAGTGCAGCTCTGGTATTACATGGCTTATTGCATAATCTCTTTATCCTGAGAGGGTTGCTGTAGTGGCTGAAAGTTGGGAGTGTTGATGCTTAAAATCCTCTGAGTTTTAAAAGAACAAATGTCACAAGATTCTTGTCCAGTTTATCACATGCTGTAATAGGAATTCTTATTCTGGCTTGTTATTGTGGTTGTAGCTTTATAGTAAACCACTTATTACTAGGGCCCTGTGAAATCTTTTTTTTTTTTTTTCTAAAATCTGCCTAGTCTCAATTGCAGTTAGAATAAATTTAGCAATCAAAACACACGTCAAATAAATTTCAAGTGACTTGTTTCAATGTGACATAAACATTTTAAAGGGGGTGACAAAAATAATGTTTTAAGAAACCTGTTAGATAAGTTTGCATTTTTAATTTATTAAAGGGATAGTTTAACCAAAAATAAAAATTCTGCCATCATTTGCTCACCCTTGTCTTGTTCCAAACCAGTTTGTTTTCTGTTGAATGCAGAAGAATATATTTTGAATTACATTGAAAATCTGTAACCGTTGACTTCCGTAGTATCAAAACTGAAAAGGGCAGCATCTACTGACCAAACTGATTTGGATGTCAAGGGTGAGTAAATGAAGTGAAGTGAAGTGAAGTGAAGTGTAGTGTGGCCAAGTATGGTGTCCCATACTTGGAATTTGTGCTCTGCATTTAACCCATCCAAGTGCACACACACAGTTAGTGAACACACACATACCGTGAACACACACCCGGAGCAGTGGGCAGCCATGCTGCGACGCCCGGGGAGCAGTTGGGGGGAACGGTGCCTTGCTCAAGGGACTCACCTCAGTCGTGGTATTGAGGGTGGTGGAGAGTGCTGGTCATTCACTCCCCCCACCCCCAATTCCCGCTGGTACCGAGTATCGAACCAGCAACCTTCGGATCACGAGTCCAACACTCTAACCACCAGGCCACGACTGCCCCCTATAGATGACAGAATGATGACAATGATGACAGAATTTATATTTTTGAGTGAACTATCCCTTAAAAGTGTAAAACAATAAGAAATACCACTTATGCAATTATTTCCTAAATTCGAGTGTGTAAGTATTATTGTTGTTGTAATAAGTTTTTAAAATACATTCTACTTTGCTGTATTAGTGATATTTGTTATGATATTTTCAACCCAACTTTTTAAACTTGTAGTTCTTGTAAAGATATCTCACATAAAATAGGAAAATGCTCTTTAGATGATTCTGTCCACATTTTCACATCATGGAAATCAATCATTGGCCTTATATTATGTCACTGTCTTTGCGCTTTAATTTTCTTTTATGATTGGCATCTATTTTATCTCTGTGTATTGTGTAGATGCGCGTCTTTCCCAGCGTAATGTGATGAATCATCTATGGCACATTGATGGGGAAGAGGCAACAAACAAAAGCGACATCAAACACTGGATAATTGAACTTGTGGCTGCAGAAAGAGTGTTAGAAGTGTTTTAGTGAAGCGTGACTATTTCTATCGTGATGGAGGAACGCTGGATCCCAGCAGGTGTTTAGCACCATGAAAGAGGGAGACAAATGTCAGCAACATTTCTTATGGCTTTTCATGTGACTGCAGCTTGATTGTTTTGTAAGATGAAGTTCATCTGTGCGGCTCTACAGTACAGTTTATAGCGGCACTTAACGTTTAGCTCCTTATTATACTTCTGAAAATCATCCTTTTGTTTAGTATGCAGTAGTTTTGTTTCAGATTAAACCATTTTTTTAGCTAAGCAACGAGTAATGGACTTTTAAAGTGAAGTCATTGATTGTGGGGGCTTGAGAAATTGGCTTTCGAAGTGTGAAACAGCATTTTTGTTGCCCTCCCAGTCCCAAGACAAAAAAAAGCTGAAAAGCAAGTCTTATAACCACCACCCTTGCATGCGCTGGTCTCTTGATTTATACAGAGGTTTCTATATCTGCTAGAGAGCACTTGTGTTACATACTGAAAATAAAATTACATAAACATTACCAATATTTCTTTACTATTTCTAATAATATAGTTCTGTTTATTCAGTATACTTTGATCAGCTGAAATGTAGGTGGACTTGTTCATAACCTGTCTTAACTTAGAAGTGTGATGCAAAACAGCCGTTCGCTTGTTTAGATATTTGCTTGCATATTTGTAATGCTAAGGACTTGGCTCGCATCCTCTCAGATGGCTTTTGTTACTCTCATTACTCTCACTGAACTTGTGCAATGAGCTGTTTGTGGCCTGTAATGAAAAAAGTGATGTTGTTCTTTGCCGTATAATGAGTTACTGTTGTTAATCGCTTTGAGTCATTTGATGGCCTGCGTTGTGTGTAAAGTCCACTCCATCACATGGCCTTTATGTTCGCTGCTTGTAATGTTTTATGACGGCCTGTGAGAGCGTTTCAGTATTTCTTTGAACGTTAACAAGTAATTTAGATGGAAAAACTTTACTATTTTTCCTTTATTTGTTTAAAATGGCTAATAAAATTGCATAATACTATCAAAAAAATAAAAGCTAGCTCAAAATATACCCCTTGAACGGGTTGAATGTTTATTCTGGTGAATGGCCTGATCATGTGCGCCTGAAGTGTTCACAGTTGGCTTAAAGGTCCCGTGAAGTGCTTTGAGATATGCATTTTTTGACGTAAACTAAACCGAAACACAAAGAGAGGGTGGGACATAGAGGTGTGAACCTACACTGGTCTCACGGTTCGGTTCAGTTACGATTATCATGCCATCGATTCGGTTCAATTTGATATCTCGGTGCATCACGGTGCATTGACGATGCTTTCCATAAACAATTTTATATTTTACTTCACAGCACAAGAAAAATGTATAGATATATATATTTATATATTTTTTGTAATACAATTTTGTCCTTTTAATACAAACAGTCAGAACTGTACCTTTAAAGAATCAAGTACATGCACAGAACAACGTGAGCATTTATAGCAAATAAACAAATGTAAATATCCCGCTCGCTTTATGAGCCCTGTCGAGCGAGTTCTTACACCCCTATGATTGGTCACGCGCTCAACAGAAAGGGCTGCGATTGGCTCTAATGCTCTGCCGCTGTTCACCGATGAGTGACACTGATAAAGGGCAGCGGCGATCACAACTGTTCCATGATAGACGCTGTGGAGAAAACTCGCTCTTCTGTATCCAGAAGTAACGCTGTAAGAACCGATCACGCCAGTAGGTCAAAGGTCCACACTTTCATTTTCTCAATCGCAGTGAAAGAAGAGGGGCTTCTGCTCTAACTTCCCTGTCAGTGAAAGACTGTCCAGCAAACACTCACGCAGTGAATTGGGCAGAGTTTCTGCATTTTAAGTAGTTTCTGTGTTTTATTTACTCGCGCTCACCTCCCTCGCCATAGTAAGCTACCGCGACATAGCACATATGAGATAAATGACGCCAGTACGTAATAACCGGTTATGATCTGTTACTGAACCAATATCGAATTGTCCGCATCTGCATCGCGGTGCACCGAAGAAACAATTAATTTTGGCACCCCTAATGGGACATAGTGTAGCTCCTCCCCTTTTACAAAAAACTGTCAATAGCGTTTTGTTTTATCACCGCTCTGCCAGTGAGTGGTTGAGCTCTAGTGCATCAAATTAAAAAGCAAATGAGAAGCATCTTGAAGGAGGCAGGGTATGTAAGATACTAGACAGCAATTGATTGGTTATGATTTGATAAGAAGCTAAAGTATGAGGTGACGTGAATAAATGGATGTTGATCCATTTAGACGGAAGTGACAAACTGCAAGCTTTGTTTATATCAGTTTTATATCTTCTAAACGTGGATTTTGTCACAGTTTTGGAGCACTCACTAATAGAATTTTTTTAAACTAACGATACTGATACTAACATCTAAAAAAAACTTCATTTTAATTTCATGGGAAGTTTTTTTTTTTTTTGTAGTTAATTAAATGCTCAGTTCATTCCTGCACTACATTATGATTTACACAGCTGTATCTAGGTTAAGTTGTTTTTGCAACTGTGATAGTGTTTATGCTCTACAAATTCTTGTAAACCATACAGGACATTCCTCTACTAAATTCCTTTGACCTACTCCACACCGCCATTGAAAAGCAGTCCAAAAATGTGCTAGGGCTTGTTTTAAAGGCACGTCTTCTCTGTCATTCTGATTGTATTTATTCTGGACAACAAATAAGCTTTATATTCCAAGACACAAATACATTATGAATGTCCTGAAGTCACATGTCTGAGATATGTTGTACTAAAGCTGCCATTCACGTGTTTCCTCCAGGAATGCATCCTGTCCGGGATCATGTCCGTGAAGGGGAAAAAGGTGCTGCACATGGACAGGAACTCCTACTATGGAGGAGAAAGCGCGTCCATCACCCCTCTGGAGGATGTAAGCCACCGTTTGACCTCACAAATCATCTCTAAAACAACACTGATGCTAACGTTGTCTTTTGGTTTGCTTACAGTTGTTCAAGCGTTTCAGCCTTCCTGGTAGCCCTCCTGAGTCCATGGGAAAGGGCCGTGACTGGAACGTGGACCTCATTCCTAAGTTTCTCATGGCCAACGGTAGGAAGCAACGACTTATCATTTCAGCATTACGTTTCGGTTACTTTTTGGTCAAATATGCAGCACGTTCTGAACCAGCTTCCTTCAGTCATGCTTCAAGAATACAAATTATCAATACATGGGTATTCAGTCTCTATGCATGGTTTATTTGAAGCCAGTAAAATGTTTTATGTCCTTTTGACTTTGACAGGTCAGCTGGTGCGTATGCTGCTGATCACACAGGTGACACGTTATCTGGACTTCAAAGTGATCGAGGGCAGCTTTGTCTACAAAAAGGGCAGCATCTACAAAGTGCCCTCCACTGAGACTGAAGCTCTGGCATCCAGTAAGTGATGGTTCTAATTGTCTACAGTTGTGAGCAAATAAGACACAAGGCTTTATACCAAATACAGTAATCTTTTGGTGTTTCCTGTTGGACTGGGGAAAGGCTGAGATTTTAAGTTAGCTCTTGCCATTTTGTATGCAGCGTTCATCAGATGGTCAGTGAACAGGCTGTGGGCGGCCCATGGTCTTGCCATCTGAGGCAGAGACTGCAGCCAAGTACACTGGAGTGTTTTTTTGTCTGAACTAGGGTTAAAATTGTAATTTAATTAGAACTTTTTGTGCATTAAAAAGAAATTAAGAAGCCACAGTTTTTGATTATTTGACTCTGTGTGAGTATTAAATTTAGATGAACTTACTTGTTTTGTGGAAACTGAAGAAAGTAAATCTGCTAAAGAGCACACAAAGAAGGTCCAAGGTCTTCCTCCTTCTATGATGTTGTAATATATATTAATTTTATTAGCATTACTTAAATATAAAATAAAAATCTGTACATTAGTTGCGGTTGCCTGTTTATTTTTTGAATGTGACAGACCTAATTCAAAAATAAAAGCTCTAATAGTTTATAAACTATACTAAAATCACCCTAGCCTTATACATTTTGAACCATGATGAATTGTTAGCTTGCTAATCATCAAAATAAAAGTGTATTTTTATTAATCAAAATAAAGTGTATTTTGTCATGGCTGATTTATCTAAAAATAGCATGTTGTAACCTATATGAATTGTCTTTCAGGCCTCATGGGACTTTTCGAGAAAAGAAGATTCAGGAAGTTCCTGGTGTTTGTTGCCAACTTTGATGAAAACGACCCAAAGACCATGGAAGGAGTGGACCCTAAAAAGACCACCATGCGAGATGTGTACAAAAAGTTTGACCTGGGCCAGGATGTCATTGATTTCACCGGCCACGCTCTCGCCCTCTACCGCACAGACGAGTGAGTCAAAAACCTCAGCTACTTTTAGAGGAAATCTCACTTAAGTACTGTGAGAAGAACTGTTCATGTTTGTCCCATGAAGCTAAAGCTGTTGTGGTGTTTTTATCCGTCTAGTTACCTGGATCAGCCCTGCATAGAGACGATAAACAGGATTAAGTTGTACAGTGAGTCTCTGGCGAGGTATGGAAAGAGTCCATATCTGTACCCTCTCTATGGCCTGGGAGAACTGCCCCAAGGCTTTGCCAGGTGAGTTTTCACAACCACTTCCTCTGCTAGTTTCACATCACTTGACAGCATGCCAGTACTTTATACACTTACTAGTAGTTTATTTATGTCGTTCACAGATTAAGTGCCATTTATGGAGGAACCTACATGCTGAACAAGCCCATTGAGGAAATTGTCATCGAGAATGGCAAAGTGGTGGGCGTCAAATCTGAGGGAGAGGTGAGTTTCTGGTAAACATTCTATGTGAAATTTTGATTCATCATTAAAACGTGCTATTGACTCGCTGTTTATCTTGATGTTCAGATCGCTCGCTGCAAGCAGCTGATTTGCGACCCTAGTTATATCAAGGACCGAGTCAACAAGGTGGGTCAGGTGATCAGAGTCATCTGCATCTTGAGCCACCCTATAAAAAACACCAGCGATGCCAACTCCTGCCAGATCATCATTCCTCAGAACCAGGTCAACAGGAAGCACGGTTAGTCTGACAGGAAGCCAAAATGGGCTTTTTAAAGCCATTATACACTGACATATTTTAATATAACCTTTTTTTTGTTTGATTGCTTCTGGGCTATGTTTTAGTCCAAGTTCTCAATGTTTTAAAAATATTTCTGTTGCAATAAATGAATGTTTTAAGCATATATATTAAATTGGAAAATCATATGTAATTTTCATTAATGATGAGTTTTTTTCATTACTACTCGGTACTTTTAAAATGTATTGATTTTGCCATATAAATAACCATAGCTGGTATGGAAAAAAATCAACATTTTGTTTTTCAAAGGATTATAATTCTTTAGGGTTGTCAAAAGCTAACATTTCAGGCAATGAGTAAAACAGATATATTTGTATTAATCATTTAATTAAAATAAATATTGCACATTATATTAAAACAGGGGTGCCCACATTTTTTTGTATGAAGGGCCAAAAGCCAAATATCATTGAGAGCCGTGGGGCGAAGATAAATATACTAAACTATTTTATATTAAAGTTGCCATGGGTAATTTCCTAAATTATTTCATAATATTTAAAAATAATTAAAAAACATCTCTTTGAATGGTATTAACTAATGCAGTATAACGTTTTAATTATAAGTTATTGCAATAAAAACATAAGCACATTTATAACACAGTGGAGTTCAATGCTGAATACACTTGTCAAGCAGAATCTGCCTTTGCCTTGATTTGCTCACCAAAGTCTCTGCATTGTCCTCTGTCCATCGGGTGACTGTATGTACATTTTAAGCTAAACTACAGCATTTAAATTGAAACAATTAATTTCAGTTAGCTTTTTTGTAGCTCAACAATAAAACAAACAAATAAAAGATTACATTAAATTTGAAATGATAATACCTAAACCATCCCCATCATTCTCCCTCTCTTCTCAGATGGGATGATGGGCCAAATCAAAGGTTACCATGGGCCAACTTTTGCCCGCAGGCCCTAGTTTGGGTATATCTGTATTAAAATATTAAATAATTAAAAGATTCCAAATAAATGTTTTAGAATAATTGGACAAGGATCACAATGAAAAACTAGATGAATAATGTGGTACAAATTACTTTTTAAAGTATAAATGCAGTCATTTTAAATTGTAACTTATAACATTGCAAAGCTTTATTTTTAATAAAATGTTAATACTGGTTCAAATCTGTGAATGGTGCATTTTTACAATGAAATCGCTTGTCGTCTTTCAGATATCTATGTGTGCATGATCTCTTATGCACATAACGTGGCGGCCCAGGGTAAATACATCGCCATCGTCAGCACGACCATGGAGACCAACGACCCTGAGAAAGAGATCAAACCAGCCCTGGACCTTCTGGAACCGGTTGAGCAGAAGTATGTCTCCTGATATATAAATCATATAAAGCATATTCTAATGTGCATGCATCCAGATTAAGAAAATCATTTTGCCTATTTCGCAGGTTTGTGAGCATTAGTGACCTGTATTCGCCAACTGATGTGGGATCTGACAGCCAGGTAAATGTTTACATTTATACTCACTTGATATTACCCTGTTTGCTAGCATAAACATTCTTTTTCCAATTTCTACAGATGTTTAGCATTCAACCACATGATGCTTAACACCATGAAAGCAATAAGATGTGTTTCCGAAAGTGGACAAGCTCAAAATAAATGAGACCCCAATATACATTAACAATAGCAACTTAAATATTTACTCACCCTCAAGTGGTTCCATACATTTGAGCTTCTTTTTTTCTGTTGAACACAAAAGAAGATATTTTGAAAAATGTAAGAACCCTGTAACCATTTACTTCCGTAGTATTTGTTTTTCCCACGATAAAAGTCAATGGTTACAAGTTTCCAACATTCTTCAAAATAGCTGTTTTGAAAAGAATTTGACAGAATTTTCAGTTTTGGGTGAACTATCCCTTTAATAATACCTGATGTCATTTGGATCATACGCTGCATTTACACTGCAGATCTTGATGGTCAATTCCGATTTTGTGACTATCCGATTTTTTTTTTTTTTTTTTTTTTTTTTTTTTTTTTTTTTTTTTTTTTTTCTTTTTTTTTTTTTTTTTGATGACCGGCTTACATCATCTTTTAAAAGTGACTCATGTCCGATAGTCTGCGTTTACACTGCACAAGGCAAAGGCGTAATGACCAGGAAAAAAAAAAAAAAAAAAGAGCGGGCGCTGACTGACAGCTGATAATAAAAGAGCACCCTTTTCTCTGTTCCTGTATTTAAGCTGTTTGCAGGGTTTCATTTAAAAAAAAAAAAAATTAATTCTTTAATTTTTTTTGACAAGTTGTTTTATCTTCTTGTAATATAGGCCTTTTTAAACCAGTAGACATTTTAATGTAATGTCCATGGCATGATTTATGCACGTGATGTATGCAGTAGTATTGTTTACGTGCTGGATATTGCACTCTCTCGCTCTCTCTCGCTAACATGCTTAGATACTTGTGCTACATGACAATATAAAAGCTTTTTTTAGTCCTCGTGGATGAGATTTAAGGTTTGCGACTCTGCTGAAGTCTGCTCTGAAATGAAAGCGTCAGACTTGACGTCATTTGCTGTGGTTTTTAATGATGCATGACTCGCATTGACAGGTGAAAATCTGATCTACTTGCTTACACTGCAGACACTAGGGCACAGATCCGATTCATATCGGATAAATTTCCACATATGAACAAGGCCTGAATCTGATTTGAGTAAATCGGAATCCATGTGATTTTTTTCCTGCTTACACATACATGGGCCATATCTGATCTGTGCCACATGGGAGAAAAAATCGTAATTGAGTCACTTGAACCATGCAGTGTAAATGCAGCCAAAGAGTGGCTACAGTTGTGTTTTCTTTTTTTAAATTAAGGATTTTCAAATTATACAAACAACAAAGTCAATCAAACAAACAAACAAACCAACCAACCAACCCCAAGCGCTGCCAATTAAATCAAATGTACAAATGTATCTGTTTAACAAAAAACATAAATCAAAACAAAAGAAGCCAGAACTCTCAAAAGAAGGATTGGAGAGGTTTCATGGAAATAGTTGGAATTTGAGAAGTAGACCATTTTAGTAATATACATTTCTTAGCCAGAAATGTAAGAGTTGTAAACACAGGTTTGAGGTCTGAGTCAAAAAGGTCTTTAGGAATGTCATTCAACAAGTAAAGTGAGGGGGAGAAAATAAAACATTTTCCTGTTATCTCCTGGATTGCCGAGTGAACCCCTCTCCAAAATGGTTGGATGTTACAGTTGTGTTTTTAATCTGCCTCCAGATCTTCATCTCTCGCTCTTATGACGCCACGACCCACTTCGAGACGACTTGTGACGATATCAAAGACATCTACAAGCGAATGACAGGCACAGATTTTGACTTTGCCGAAATGGAACGCAAGAAGAACGACATTTTTGGGGACTGCGCTGACCAGTAAACTAGCTCCAGCTGCTCTTGAATATCAGATATTCAGACCATCATAATCTTAACATTTAAAACAAAAAAAAGAAAAGAAAAATTGGGCAAGCTGGCTATTCAAGTGTATGTTTTGTCCGTAATGGAAATTCATGTAAACCGTTATACAAATTTAGCATTTTCAGGGGGGAGAAGGGGAGAAGGTTTTGCCGGTCTGCTTTTTATAATCGGGAAACAAGATCCATTATGCACTGATTGTTTATCGATGCCCTGTATTCAGTTTCCATCATGCGATCTTTATCTTAACCTGCTTAGACATGAAATGCGACAAGTCCAAAGATGCCAAATGATCAGATGTATTCACATGATATGAAGAAATGCATGTTTAATAATAATAATAATAATAATAATAAATATAAAAATGTCTCAGTGTTGGCTTTAAAGAAGATAACCTAAAAGCGGAGGTTGATAGGTTTCAAATTTGCGCAGGTTTAACAGCACACACTCTACTATTATACTATCTACTTCTAAGGTAACTTCCAGGGATTATTCATCATTCTATTTTCCTACAGATTACAACTGGTGCTTTAACTAAAATCCTGAATTTGCAATTGTTTAGATTGAAGGGATGTCTCAAGCACACACACAGTGCAGATAATCTTCTATGTAACTCGTGTCCAACCACACAGTATTCGTTTTGCAATATGCTCATGTGATTCGACATAACTGACCCCCCATTTATTAGCTGTAAATCGTGCTACTTGTTGGAAGGGCCAGCTTTTGCCTTGCATCTCTTTTCTGATGGGTTATGCGTGGTTCTAAGGCCACTACACAGAGGTGATCACACGTCAGCGGGAAAGCTGCTTAACTGTAAGTCTGGAATCTGCTTGTCTAATGTGTGTGTGTGTGTGTGTGTGTGTGTTAGGGAGATCGCTCTCCTTCTCCCTCTTCTCAGAGCAGAGCGAGGAGCAGGCATCGGCTGCTGACTTCTCCTTAATGGCTCTGATGTGTTAGCAAGGACCAAAATGTCTACAGCAGTATTGACATGACCGGGGCCCTGTGCAAAATGTCACCAATGTTTTAAAAAACACATGCTGAACGGATGGGGCTCAAATGATTTCTGTACTGCGAAGTAAAAAAAAATGTTAACTTGTGGAAAACTGACTTTGTGTTTTTATTTTTTCATTATTTACCAAATATATTATACTATATTATACTCCGAAACCTGCTTATTTACATACTTTTTTTTAAAGAAAACACATTGACAGTCAATATTTCAATAGATTTTTTTTTTTTTTTTTTTCCAGCATGATTAAATGTTTTAACTTTGTATTGAGTGCATTAGAAAGTGCTATTGCACTTTATAACAGGGTTTCCACACTTCTTGAAAGCACTTGGATTTTAGACATATGAATTCAAGGCATGGAAAGCACTTAAAAACAAACAGGTCCTTGAAAGTGCTTGAATTTAAAGGCAATTTATGGCATTATTTCACCAATTGTATTGTGCTGCTTTCAAAATTGAATGAAAAAAACTAAGAAAATTTGAATTATACACATATACTTATCATCATACACTTAAACACATATAGTCTAAAATGTGAGTCTTATACATGAACTATGACAAAAAATGCATTGTATCAATACTCCAGAAACTGCATTTGAATATTACCAGTATTGAATTCAACTAATTTAAAGTTCTTTGTTCTAGTATTAAAGTTCTTTGGACATGACATTAAAATAGTTGTTTACAACGGTCTACAATGACGCATTCAAAACATCATTATGACATTTTATTGTAAGTCGTAAGTGTACGTGAAATGTTAAGTACAGGAAGGACTTTCATGGCACTATATATAAATGCTGGGGTGTGAATTACAAAGGTGCTCGATTTAAAATTAATAGTGGTTTAAAAAGTCCTTGAATTTGGTGTCCATGAAAGAGTGGGAGCCCTGTTATAAGTAATGTTTTGGTGTTGAATTCATTATATGCTGGTAGTGTGGAGGAACTACGTCTCCCATAATCCCTTCCGTGTTTGCCGTATTTAGTCTGAAGTGTCGCAAATCATAACACCACAAGCGTCTTCTCTAAATATAGCATATATTTATCTTGTCAGCATGTTGTTTGCTTGCTGTACGAGTGATGTTTTTTAGATTTTACTTAAGTGTATTAATTATGGAACTGACCTCTGCCAGATCAACGTATTATGGTGACATCGGTGAGTGTTTATTCTGTAACATATTACTTCTGATGCATAACAGACTCTTGCCCAGTGCTTAGCATTACTATGTAATAGATTGTGAAATTATGTTCGCCATAAGCTACAGTTATAAATGACCATAAGCTGCATTTTTAGGTCACTGGGCAGACCGTACACCGGTACATGAGGCTGCGTCTCTGGGTCGCGCTCTGCAGTTACAGCAGCTAATAGAAGCAGGAGCATCAGTTAATATCGTGTCAGTCGATAACCTCACACCTCTGCATGATGCCTGCATCCAAGCCCATCCGAACTGCGTTAAAATACTGCTGGAGGCTGGAGCTCAGGTGCGTTTGCAGTCCAGAACAACGTTAAACAGGGAAACTACACTGTTTCATGATGTCATACTTAAAACTACACTTTTGTTACTGTGGCTATACTGATCTGTCGAAAAGTTTTGGAGTATATGTATATACAATTTATTTTGGGGGAAATGGGCGAGACCATATTGATGACTCATCTTGCACTCAGGGGCGTTTCGAAATATTTTTATTTCTCACTTTTTTTAAATGCTTGGTTTCAGAAGTATTTTTCCCTTTAATTTTGTCCCCAGAGTAATATTAAGCTATGAAGTCATCCAACCAGCTACAAGCTGAATTACAACATTTAAAGTGAAGAAATATATAAAAATGTAAAACCATTAAACTGAAGTTGAATTAATGTGAACAGATAAGTTCAGCATTAGCACATAAAGTTGATTAACATCAGAGCTTACAACAGGTCTGTTTTTAGAAAGTGCGTAAAATAATATTATTAATACAGTTGAGAAATTGTGTTCTTTTTACTTCTGAAAGCAGACTGTTGATATTTCTTGATTATTGTTATGTATGAATGAAACAAGTTCTTACCAAAAAAGGGATTTATAATAAAACCATTAACAAAAAAAAGTAGTTAATTGAAAATGCTCCAATATTACATTTTTAAGCAGAACTGTGTGTTTCCATTTCATTGTGACTTTATGAGCGTATGTTTTATGCATATAAAAACCTATAGCCTATTTTGACTTCATAGATGTATTCTACAAATGCTAAGTATTCTTTATTGTGGCAGATACATTTAGAGTAATAAAATGAGCTTTATATAATAATAAAAGACTGTATAATTTGTGTGTGCAGGTGGATGTGCGCACCATCCATGGCAGTACGCCTCTGTGCCATGCTTGTGCTGCGGGCAGTATAGAAAGTGTAAAGCTGCTGGTGGATCACGGAGCATCAGTCAACCCTTCCCTCACCGCCCTCACAGCTTCCCCCCTCCACGAGGCCTGCATAAGAGGTGACACTTTACAAGGTTTGCATTAACACTATTTTTATGCTGTTTTTATTTTCATCAAGAGTGCATCTCTGTGCAGGTAACCCAGACTGTGTGAAGCTGATGATAGCAAAGGGAGCGCTGCTGGAGGCCTTTGACATTTACTTTGGGACACCCTTACATGCTGCCTGTGCTAAAGCTCACTTTGACTGTGCCCTGTTGCTGCTCAATGCAGGTGAGACACTTTCTTTTTGTAAGAACAAACCATTTGTTTTGTTGCACTATTATTATACTGTGTATCATTATGCATTGTGTTTACAAAAAGTATGGATTTTAAGTCTAGTCTATTGCCACTGTTCCACTTTGTCCATGTATTTTATGTATGTAATTTAAATGAATGCTGTGGCAAATGCAATGTTTTTTGTGGTATCAAAAGTGGTATTGAGTATCAGTATTTTTAAGCTATCATAACACATTATCACATTATAAATTCCAGTATTGTAGCGACACTAATTCTGCATTAATATCTATATATTTTTTTCAAAGGTGCAAAAGTGAATGCCACAAAGTTCCATGAGACGGCACTGCATCATGCGGCGAGAGCAGAGAGAGAGGATCTGGTGGAGCTGCTGGTGGAGTTCGGTGGAGATGTCAACATAAGTGATAACTTGGATCATATACCTAGAGACTACACAAAGCCAGATTCTCCTACTAATCTTTGTCTACTGCAATATGAGAGTATGGTGAAGTTTCATAAGTGCTATATCTTATAAGTCTCACATTGATTTAATAAAGTTAATGTCTTTTACCTATTTTTTATTTAGGTAACCCTCTGTCTCTGCAGCAGCTGTGCCGTATCAGTGTGAGGACTATTGTGGGCACCAGAGCTATAGTGCTAATCCCCAAACTAGACATTTCACAGCGCATCATTGATTATCTCATGTTTAAATCATAGATCAGTTCTGAATAGACTGATTTAATGGATTGCATTTTGTGGAGTCTTAATTTTGTGAGAGACAGGCTTCTAATAATTGAATAAAGCTGCTGTTAATTTTATAAAAAATGTTATTTTAAATTTGGAAGAACTATTATACTGCCATTATAGTATACAACACATACTAACATTTTACTTAAACCCACACCTAATAAATCCAGAAATATATACTGATTTCAATAGCTGTATATAGTCCTGTAGCTGTATATAAGTGTGCTTGTTTGTATAAATAATACTTCTACTGAGTGTGTCACATTGTCTTATTATATTTGTTAATAAATATATATGTTATAATGCCTCTCCTAGTTATCATCCAAGGGGCCCTAAAAGCACATTAAAAAGTTTTCAAATGAAAAACGGACTTTTCAGACATGTTTAGAACTACCAACGTCTAAAATGTCTGTTATGCATAAAATATTGATAATGGTATTGAAAAAAACCTGCTTACTATGTGTCTGACTCTGGGTCTAATGCACTGACGTTCATGTATTATTTATGTCCAAACACTTTTTGCCGACAGCTCTTCATTCGCTATAAACTACAACTCCCAGCATTCACAGTCAAAAGCGTCAAGGAAAAACGTCATGAGTAGTACCAAAACAGAGCAGGTCACGTGATGTATATGCCGCGTTTCAAAACACAAGCTGAATTCCTGTATTAATTAGCCAGCTAGCTGACTGTCTTAAGTTCAAATTGTAGTGTCTATCAGTTTACCTAACCAGGGATGGAAATGGAAACAGCACGACCGTATTTTTTTGGTGACATCGGTAAGTCCACGAGGAAAGCGTGTCGCCGCAATGTCAGTCAGCGGCGTGGTGTCCTGTTTGTAAACATATTATCATATGTCACATAATATTGCTCTTTAATATGATGTCAACTATACTGTGAGCATGACAATAAAACGACATTTAATAACAGTGAGGCCATTACCTATGGTATAAATCCATATCCCTTCAATACAGCTTATTCGGTTGTAACTATGAATTTGAGGGAAAATTATAAATATATACACACACACACATAAACGAACACCATGAATGTATTAGGAAAAAACATAACATAAAACTAATTAACAGAAAAATTAAGGAGGCTATAGAAAATATTAGATTTAGTTGAATTTAGAATCATTTTTACAGCACCCTGTTTTATTTGAATGTGTTATTTTTGTTGTCCTAAAGATGTTTGGTGATGACAATCTTGAATGAATATAACTGGTTAATAAAACTGTCTTATAAAAAGGCAGCATAATATATTGTCAACGTTTATTACATACATACTTTACTATTTATTACATTAAGCATTTCTGAGTTAAATAAAACTTTATTAAAGGTCTTCTTTCCATACCTGGCTTATATATTTATGCTTAATAATAAAGTTTTACCTCATAAACTAAAAATAGTATTATAATATTTATCATTCATCAGTAATGCAGTAAAATGTTCTCTTGTGGTAATAGTGTTTGTGTGTGTGTGTGTTTTAGGTTTCTGGGCCGAGAGGACGGAGGTCCACAAAGCTGCATATGATGGTGAGGTGTCAGTGCTGCAGGGTTTGATTTCGAGCGGAGCTTCAGTAAATATCGTGGCTGTGGACTCCATCACTCCTCTTCATGAAGCAGCAGCTCGCGGACAGACGCAGTGTGTGAGACTTCTGCTGGATGCAGGAGCTCAGGTAACAAACAGTCACACAAGTACTGTTCTCAAAAAGGCTTCAGACAACACAAGTGTGATACTGACGTTGACTTTAAAGGAACACTCCACTTTTTTTCTTTTGAAAATAGACTCATTTTTACAAATCCCCTTGACTTAAGCAATTGAGTTGTACTATTTTTGAATCCTTTCAGCCAAACACCAGGTCTGGCGGAAGCACTTTTAGCATAAATCTTTGAATCAGATTAGACCATTAGCATCTCACTCCAAATAAAAATGTTCCTATTCAAAGCTTGATTTTTTTTGTAGTTACATAGTGTACTAAGACCGGCGGAAAATGGAATGTTGCTGTTCTCTAGGTCAATATGACCAGAAACAATATTCTTATTTTGATGTAATAATCAAGGAACTTTGCTTTTTCGTCAGACTTAATAAACAGTTTAACTACAGAAGAGTCAAGCTTTAAAAATGAAAATTATCAAAAAAAAAATTTGACCGAGATGCTAATGGTCTAATCCGATTCAATGATCTATGCTAAGCTAAACGTGCTCCTGCCAGACCCAGAGATCATCTGAATAGATTCAGCAATGGTATAACTCTACTGTTTAACTCTTGGGAAGCTGTAAAATAAACCTATTTCAAAAAAAAAAGTGAAGGGCTCATTTAAAGTGGATTCTTCTGGGTTGTATTACAGGTTGATGCAAGGAACGTGGATGGCAGCACTCCTCTGTGTGAAGCCTGCTCCATCGGTAACTTTGAGTGTGTGAGGCTGCTTCTGGATTATGGAGCAAAAGTCAACCCAACCCTCACCTCGCGGACCACTTCACCTCTTCATGAGGCCTGCATGGGAGGTCTGGTGCTTTCATCTGAATTGTATAAGTGTATTTTTAAGAAATATAGTTTTCAAATTATAAAATAAAAAAATTATTAGGTTTTGCTGACATTTCTGGCAAATACAGAATTTTGAATAATTATATATAAATAATTATTACATTGTTCGAAATCGTTTTTACATTGTGTTTTTTTCTTTTATAATTGTTGCAGTAGTACAGAATCTGTCAAATAGTTTTTTTTTACGTTTGTGGATTAAGAATTGTGTTGAATTTTACAATTTATTTACCAAACATAAATATAAAAAATAAAAATGTTTAAAATAGTTTTACGTTATGCTATTTACGTTACTTATGTATTGAGCTTTTATAATTTCTGTAGTTTTACATAAATACCTTTTAGAATGTATGTACTATTACATTCTTATGTACTATAAGTTAAGTATTTTTTTATTTATTCATAATGTAATAATTATTTTGATGATAATATTACCTCAATTGCATAAATGGTAATGCATTTACCTCAAATGCATAACAACTTTTTATTTATTACAAAAAATACATTTTCCTAAATTCTGTAATAATTGTTTTATTGACCTTTTATAATTTCTATAGTTTGTTTATATTTTATTTAAAAATATAATTAGCAAATATCAGATAAAAAATATATTAAAACATTTTTTATTTAATATTAAATTGACCTGTTAATAATACAAAAAATATGCAGGAGAATTTTATACATTCATAGAGTAAGATTTATACTTTGCTAAACTTAGAAGAATAATTAGTTGTTTCTTTTCCCCACATAATGTAAGAATATTCTGTGTTTTTCAGGTAATGCAGACTGTGTGAGGTTAGTGATTGCTAAAGGTGCGAGTCTGGAGGCATATGACCTTTACCATGGTACTCCTCTACATGTGGCGTGTGCCAACCGACGACTCGAGTGTGTCAAGGTGCTATTAAATGCAGGTAAATACAGATTATGACTTTAAATATTGACAAATTCTCATTCTTCATCATACAAACATCAGAGAAAGTTTGAAATCTTTAAAGTGAAGCATTGTAATCATGAAAAGTGGTGCAATGCATTGCAATCGTTGGTAACACTTTAGTTTAGATCACAATTCATGCTGTTTACTACTGTCTTATTACTTGCCTATTATAAGATATTAACTGTGTATTACTAGTTATAAAGTATGATCTAATCCTACCCAATACCTAAACCCAACTTCTACTCTACTAAATATTAATAAACAGCTAATTAGTATTTTATTCAGCTAGTAGTGTTAGTTAATGGTTTGTTAATACCATGAATTGTGACCTAAACTAAAGTGTTACCCAATCGTTTATATACAAACAAAAGAGTAGTCTTTTTGCCATATATCTGTGTGCAGGTGTGCAAGTTAATGCCACTAGGCTCCATGAGACGCCCTTACATCACGCCGCCAGGACCAACAATGTGAACATGATTGAGATGCTGGTGGAATTTGGTGCCAATATTTACGCCCAAGACAAATATGACAGGAAGCCAGTGGACTACACTAGACCAAACACACCCTCAGCGCACTGCCTTCAGCTCTATGAGAGTGAGTGCACATCAACATTAAACCGTGCCTTACAAATAAATTAGGCAAGGCAAGTTTATTTACATAGCACATTTCATACACAATGGTAATTTAAGGTGCTTTACATAAACAAGAATAAAAGAAACATAAAATACAAGTATAAGAAATAATAAAAACAACAAAGAATAAAAATGATTCAAAAATTTGTTAAAACAGGTTTTAAAGGAATTAAAAAGAAAAGAAAGACAAGGCAATATTATGTGTGTCTGTGTGTGTGCATAAAATTAGTATATATATTTAATAGGAGTTTAGTATAGTAATTATACAGTAATTGTGTTTTGTTAAAGGGTTACATTTGCTATAAGAAATGTTTTATGGTTTACCTTTATTACTTTGTAAGATTTTAAAATAGTTATTTATTTAAATGTGGTAATAAATAAAGCATTTTAAAGCATGCCACCTTTTTGTTATTTCATGCAGAATACTTATAATTTGAAAGTATTGTCATCAGTACTTTACACAACATATTTATGTAGTTTATAGTTATAATGGGAAGTTTTATTTGAAAAATACAGAAATAAAATACAATTTTTGTATAGCTATTTATAGTTTCTATGTTATTACAAAATCATTATTCACTAATTTGATGAATTACATCAAACTAAATGAACTTTGAACTAAAGTTATTTAAATAACAGTAGTGAAAATGTCCAGCAGATGGTGCTCATGCTTTGTCAATGGTTTAGTTCAGCGTGGTTCATTAGTTCATTCCTTCAGTATGTTCTCTCTTCTCCTGGTAAGATTTAAAATGTTCCTACTATTGAATTATGTTATGTTAGTGTTAAATGTTCTGATTCTAGTGGTGTTTTGGCTGTATTTTACACCTGACGCAGCAGTGATCCACAGCCGGCTCTGCTGCCTTGGTGCAGTTCAGGATGTTTTGTGTGTGATGTTGTAAACAATAACCTGAAGTTTATGATGATGAGATTAAAATCAAGCAAGTCTCATCCGCAAAATGCATATTCAAGACCCGATCCAGTGCCCCTCTTCAGAATGTAAACCACGTTAATGAGAATCCGTGGCCTAGGAGCAAGTAAATATTTTTCTAGTAATGGTATTTAGAGAGTGGAGAGAATGAAAACGACAAGGCAAACATTCAGGTTTTGTGTATCAAATGATAAGACGGAAGGTCCTGGTCTTGAATTTAATCACACAAGATGGTTTTATCTTCTGGAACGCTCTCTTTTATTGTGTTTGCCTTCCATAGAAACCAATTGCAATGTCAAAATATACACGGGATTATCAGAAATGTCACTTGACAGTAAAAGCGTGGCCACACAAAATGACGAGGCCCAACACATACACTTAATACATTTAATGCATTTCATTAAACATGTACACAGAGACATCACCTACAGTATATACTATATAACTGCAGGTTAACTATGTTTTTATATAATAACTGTTAAAAGCTGTTAGTTACTAGTTAATTAGTTATTAGTAGCCAATAAAGATATGATTACTAATAACCTTAGCTTTTCTGATTTTGATTGTAATGCAGTAATGTGGTGTGCACTTTTTGGTAAAAGCTGCTTTGAAACAGTAATTATTGTAAAAAGCGCTATACAAATAAACTTGAATTGAATTGAGTCATTTACTTATGATGTTTAAAACCTGATTCTGCGTTATTAAGCGATAATGTAACTGATTTAAATGCTGCATGATGTTGTGTTTATCTGCAGGTTATCCTCTTTCTCTGCAGCAGCTCTGCCGTATCACCCTGAGGACCGTCCTGGGCTCCAAAGCTGAAGATGCGGTGGCAAAACTGGATATTCCCAACCGTATTATCAATTACCTCTTATACCTATGAAGCTCAAGGTCTGCAGACATCATGGAAAACTTAACTTTTTTTAACCTCAAATGCACAAAAACTTGAGATTTCTCAAACAAATATTACTTATATCAGCACTTAAGCATCAAAGGTGGAGTATACAACTTGTTTCTGTGTGGGGGACAAAAATGATTCCTGCAGTTTTGTATGGTGCTGCTTTAGACATAAATTGCACACTTCACCTTACGTTTGCTCACCAAAAAATTCTGTCATTATTAACTCTTGCCGTTTCATGTAATACTAAACACCTATCAGCTTATTTTGTGTGCAATATTGACAAAAATGTATTTATTTATTATTCTTAATTGAGTGTTTTGGCGCAGTTTTAAACCTCTAATACAGTTAAAGGCAAAATTATTAGCATTCCTTAGACATTTAAATTCTTTTTCAGATATATCCTAAGTGGTGTTTTACAAAGGAAGAACGGTAGTTAATTAGTGGCATAAAATCCAGCCATCAGTCATGTGAAGGTCTTTGAAATGGCCAAAAATTATAAAAATAAAAATAAATTGTTAATAATAATAGTTTATTTTTATATAGTGACTTTAAAACTTTGTTTCTCGATAAAAAATATATATACGAAAATATATTACTATATTATTATACTATATTACTGTTTCACTGTATTTCCTATTATATTTTTTGTTCTTGAGAAAGTCCTATTTCTTTTAGTTTTCCTGGAATAAAAAAAGAAAAATAAATGTAAATCTGCATTATTATTAGTCCCATTAAGAAATTAATTTTTCCACTGGCTTCAGAACAAACTACTGTTGTCTTGTAGCTTGCCTAGTAACTTAACTTGCTAATTAACCTTTAAATTCCCCTTTAAGCTGCATAATAATGCAGTATATTGCAAAGTTACTAGTAAAATATTATGTACTGCCAAAAGCAAAGAGCAAAGAGAAAAGATATTAGTTATTAGAAATTAGTTAAAACTATTAAGTTAATAAGGCGGTTGGACTTGTTTGAAAAAGAATTACAATTTCACAGGAGGGCTAATGATTTGAATAAATATGACCCTAAAATGACTCAAAATGTTCAAAAACAGACTCATTCAGGAACAAAGCATTTTATTGTTGCTCTCAGATAAACAAATATTATTCAATTATATACACTTGCGCATCATGAAATCAACAATTACTATATTAAAGTAGCTAAATAATGGCAGAATATTCATTTTTGGGGGAGAACTATCCTTGTAACTGCTTGAACAAAACACTGAAATATCAAAATATCTTCCTGTGGAGTAAATGATGACAGAAAAACAACGGAAGCATATAGATAATAAACAGTGAGCACTTCCTCATAGCACTTCTCAACAGAACACTCTAAAATATGGCTTGAAATAAATCCATGACTGATGGCAGCCATTATATTCATGCTAAATACTGGAGGAGAGGCACAGAAAAAGCGGAAACACTTAATCTGGCAGCTGTCTACATTCAGGAACTACTCTGACCATTAAATGAAGTCTAGGGAAACGCTCTGTTGCCAGTGCACGCACACACACACAACACGCAGCATTGAACATCCTCACGCTCTTATTAGAGATTGATTATAGCAGATCACAGCGGTGTCATTGCACAGGCCGGGGAAACACTGGTATTCAGCTTGAGTTATACCACTCTTCTGCCATATTCAATGTCTGTTTTCTGCTCTAGTGACACTGACGGAAGCTAGTTTACAGTGTTGTAGGATTGTAGTATATTGTTTATCTATACTGATAATAATATTGCAGAATTTCAGCAACAGTTTTACAATAATCCGTATGTTTTTCATTCAAAACTGCTGTTCTTAAAGTTTGTATATATTGGACAATTGCAAATTTTGGACCAAACTAAATATATTTATTAGATTTAGTTTGAACTTCAGAACTAAAAAAAAAAAAAAAAAAATAGAGAAAAGAAATGTATACAAGCATCAGGGATCAAATGATTAAAAAGATGAAAATAAACTACATAAATTCAAATAACAACAGTACATAATAAAAAAATTAATAATTAATAACAATGTTCAATACACTTTTTGTTCATTGCATTTCACAGCTTGTTTTGGCTACAATTTTGAACATTCATTCATTCATTTTCTTTTCGGCTTTGTCCCTTATTTAACAGGGGTCGCCACAGCCCTTCTAGCCGCAACCCAGTACTGGGAAATTTTGAATATTTATTTATTTCATATTTTAATGGACAGATCTGCAAAAAAAATTATTCAAAGCTAAATAAAGTAAGATTTTCATGTAAA
Organism: Danio jaintianensis; assembly: GCA_903798115.1. Classification (NCBI taxonomy): domain Eukaryota; kingdom Metazoa; phylum Chordata; class Actinopteri; order Cypriniformes; family Danionidae; genus Danio; species Danio jaintianensis. The sequence goes on along the minus strand of CAIGQV010019029.1, from coordinate 9,687,303 downwards.
GTTATGACCAAAAAAAATAATAATAGTAAAATTGTGAAATAAAACAAATCAAATGTTTTGATTAAAAAAAACAACAACAAATGTTTTAATAATTCTGTAAGGTACAGATGTCATTTATTCCAAAAAAAAAAAAAAAAGGGTTCTTTAGAACTTTTTTATATTTATTTTTTGCATAAAGTAACAAAAAGGTGACCTGTTTCAGATGTTTATATCCACTTTTAGACACCACTGTACCATTGTATTATTATTTTTTTTTACTTAAAAGTTAAGAAAGCAATATTTGGTGAAATTGCCCTGATTTTCAACCACAGAAAAAATGAAAACATTTGTTATTATTCTGAGCAATTGTTACTTTGAAAAGGAAAAAAGCTCTAAATGACAATATTTGTATTTGGAATTTGAAATAAATGTTATCAGACCGTGGCGACACGGTGGCTCAGTGGTTAGCATTGTCGCCTCACAATTGGCGTTTCTGTGTGGAGCTTGCATGTTCTCCTGGAGGTTACCTCCAGGTGCTCCAGTTTCTCCCACAGTCCAAAGACATGCGCTATAGGTGAATTGAATAAACTAAATTGGCCGTAGTGTATGTGTGTAAATGAGTGTGTATGGGTGTTTCCCAGTACTAGGTTGCAGCTGGAAGGGCATCCGCTGTGTAAAACATATGCTGGATAAGTTGGCGGTTCATTCCACTGTGGCGACCCCTGATGAATATAGGGACTAAGCCGAAAGAAAATGAAATGAAATGAAATGTTATCAGACCTTTATAGAATAAAGCCAATATTAACAATTTTCTCAAACATAATTAATTCAGTAAATCCACTAAAAGTGATTTATTTTATGAATTAATACATTTAAAAAGAAAATGCAGCCTAGGTGACCATAAAACATTTAAAAAATCCAAAAACGTTTAAACAGAACTATACGATGTATATCAAAATATATGTAGGTCCACACTTACAGAAAAACCACATGTGCAATCACATGTTAAACTCACAAGTGAAGTATGACTGCACACGTGAAGCTCATGTGCTTTTTCTATAAAAGCAAACCTTATTTCATGTTGTCACTCGGAGAGAACAAAATGTTTTCAGTCCTGTACAGTCTCAGTTTATCACCGCAAAACGGCTTTATTTGAAGCCGCAGTTAAAACAATTAGTTTCAACTATTTCTCATTCAAGCGTTCCTTAATTCATATAAAGGGTGTCAGGATTAGTTTTGTGAGTCTGACCCGAAGTTCTCTGAGCTCTCTTTATCCATCTGATCCCTTCACATCCCCTGTTCCTCCACTTATAAAGCACACAATGTCCTATAAATAGCAGGCAGACCAGAAATAGATCAAGGTCCCAGTCCAAGAAATGAGTTCCTCTGGATGTGACCTGTAGAGAAGGAAAAAAAACCCAGAAATGTTGTTATTAAAGCCTCTTTCTGATATTAATCTTACAGAGACATGACAGCTGCTATTGAAAGAATGCTGCTTGCTCTTTTTTTTCCTTCTTATCCGACTTGCATCTTCAAGCAGCCTTTAAAGGATTGTTGTTTTATCTTCTGAAGTCTTAATTGTTTAAAGCGGATTGGGGAATTTGTGGATGTTCTGCTTTGGATATTTATTTCAAGGCTTGAATACTTTTGGCATGAGCTTACAGTGTGGTTTTAATATTGTGCAAAAATATCGTGCTGATTTAGCTTATTTGGGTTTTTGTGAAGTAAATATTTATTGAAGGATTGACAGACTTATTTAGTTTTTCCTTTCGTCTTCCTTTCTGGATATTCAGTTATAAGTTTTAATGAAACAATTATCATTGTGAAAACAGCAGAGCTGACAATAATATTGTTCTTTAATACTAATTTAGTTTGATTTAATTCATGATATTGGCCCTCGTCTAATTTTACTTTACAGGTTGTGGGGTCAGTAGGTCAGTAATATTTTGTTTTTGAAAGAAATTAATGCATTTATTTATCTAGGAAGCATAGAAAAGGGACAGTAAAATGTTTTTTTTTACTGCACAGGCCTATTTATGAAAGCAGAAAAATAGGCTTTCCTTTTAAAAGAAATTAATAATTTTACTCATCAAGAATGCATTAGAACTATCAAAAGTGACAGTAAATACATGTGTAATGGTACTAAATGTTTAAAATAAAACTGCATTAATTTATTTCAAAAACATTAATCGTCATTTTTTCTTATTTATTGAGAAAACAACAACCATTATTTGTCTTGTTTTTTAACAAGACAATTAATGGTGCAGCAGTTTATTTTATTGTGTGTATGGCTGGTTTTATGGATCTTATACATTTTTATGCCCCTGATCACTTTTTTTTTTATTAGCAATATATATTCCATCTTAAAGCCACTTATTATTCATTCTTATTTTTAAAATCAAAAGTATATATATTTACACATGCTACACAAGCTTTCTATTAAAAAAGAACAACAATTATCATTCCTCCTCAATGAAACAGCAGAACAGACAAGTATATAGTTTAAATATGATGTCAGCTTGATTATTCCTGTAATTTTGACCAAAGCTTTATTCATTTCCACAAGGGGGCTCTGAAGCTTTTATAATCACTCACATGTCAGTTTTCCTTTGTTTATAGACTTGTGCTTCATGACCAAAAAAAGGCTTAATCTTTGTGAATTAAAGCACCAGATCGCATTCTGTTCAACATCTAACATCTCCAATAGAAAGTCGACTGTTAGTTATCAAGACAAGCTTCAGCCAGCAGTGCGAAACTCTCTGAATTATTATTATTTCTGCTGTCAGTTGCCATTGTGCATGTTGACACTGAACCTGGTCAGACAAGAAAACTAGCACACCTCATTACACAACCAAACAGTTTTTGTGCGAGAACAAAGGTTTGCAGTGGCTGAACGGCTTTAGGAGGTTGTAAAAAAATGTACTTGTAGGGAAAGTTGAAGTTGGAGTAAAAAAAGAGGAAGCAGATTGTGGTTGTGAGATGGTCTCGCAGGCACAAATCACCTCAGATCCAGTCAGGAATTCAGACGGGATGAGAAACAGATGTGTGTGCGTGTGTGAAAAACCACACACTTAATGCAGAATCACTGCAGATGAACATCTAGTTTTAATGCATCATATTTGTGGCCATGAAACATTTACAACATCTAGTTTTGCAGGAAAAAAATATCCACTAACTAATCTACTTTTATTTTGTTTTATTTGAAACATTTTTAGTTAACATCAGAGGCGGTCACATGGCTGGTTTATAGACTTTATGCCACTGAATCTCTAACAAATGAACAGTATATTCCTAGTGTACTATAGACTCTTAAAGTGACAAATTTTGCTCCATTTTAATCATTATTTTCTTAAATATATAAAATAAAATGTTTATTATTATTATTATTAATAATAATAATAATAAACATTTTATTTTAATAATTTTTGGTAATTTCAAAGGACTTTGCATGACTGCTTGCATGGCACTAACTAACTACAAACTTTTTATTTAATTCAATTTTATTTAATTGTATTTTATTTATCAAAAGCAACAATTATATTTCTTCCCCATGGAGATATTTTATTTTATTTTATTTATTTATTTATTTATTTTTTATTTGTCAAAAGCAACAATTATATTTATTCTCCATGGAGAGATTTTATTTTATTAATTTTTTTATTTTATTTATCAAAAGCAAAAAGAACAATTATGCACTTCCCCATGGAGAGATTTTATTTTGTTTTATTTTATTTTATACATGGAGAGATTTTATTTTATTTATTTGTTTATTTTATTTTATTTATCACAAGCAAAACAACAATTATATTTCTTCTTAATGGAGATTTTTTTTATTATTATATTTATTTATTATTAAATTAAATTTCAAAGGCAGTCACTTGGCAGATTTTATGGATTTTATGTAAGTTATTTGAATTTTTAATGAATATTTTATTGACTTCTAAAGCCACTAATGGATCTACATGCAAAAAAATGCGTATGAAAAACTTTAATCCACCACATTGTGCCCATAATACATTTACAACTTCTAGTTCTGCATAAAAAAATTGTTGGTCAGTTTCAAACGTTTTTTTTTTTTTTTTTTTTTTTTGAGCCTATATTTGTTGTTCAAACTGAGGTAAATTGCATGACAGGCTAATTTGTAGTCTAAGAAAAGGCTACAGGACAGAAAAAAGGCTGAATCTTTTCATCTTCGTTGCTTGTCATTTGGTCAAAAGTGTCTTTAGAAGTCAGTAATTGCAGACAAAGCCCCCCGGAGCAACACTTGAGCTTAAGTGCTTCACTCTGGAGTTTGCCATTCTCATATCTAGAAATCAAACTTTTAACCACTCATCTGTTTTTATGTACCGTCTACAAAAACAGTCGAGAGCTCAGACAGTACATAAGACTAAGTCAGAAAGTCATTTCAAATGTCTAGTCTGAAAAATGTTGCTGTCCAGCTGAGAGTAACACACACACACCATCCGTCTTTGTTTCCTCTTGTCCCCCTTTAATGATCATACCATCTGTGAGTGTGATTGTTTTTTTTTTTTTTTTAAGGGACTCCCTCGATTGGGTTTTAAGAAACACGCCACAGTGACCTCAACTTTCCATTTTAGCCACTTCTGCCATTATATTATTTTGGTTGCTTAAATTGTTTTTCCAGATATTATTTTATTTTGTTGCCATTTCAATGTCAAATGCATAGCAGACTTAAATGGACTCTATTTATTCATTCATTCATTTATTTATTTATTTATTTATTTATTTATTTATTTATTTATTTATTTATTTATTTATTTATTATTATTTTTTTTTTTATACAAGCATTCCCATTCATTTTAATGTCAATTACATGGCTGACTTAAATTCATTCATTCATTCATTTTCTTTTCGGCTTAGTCACTTTATTAATCTGGGGTCGCCACAGCGGAATGAACCGCCAACTTATCCAGCACATCCAGCACAGCGGATGCCCTTCCAGCTGCAACCCATCACTGGGAAACACCCATACACTCTCATTCACACACATACACTATGGACAATTTAGCCTACCCAATTCACCTATAGCGCATGTCTTTGGACTTGTGGGGGAAACTGGAGCACCCAGAGGAAACCCATGCGAACACGGGGAGAACATGCAGCTGACATAAATTGATTCCCTTTATTCACATTTTATTTTATTTTATTTTTATTCATTTTCTTTTATTTACATAAGCATTCCCATTCTTTTCAATGTCAATTGCATGCAAGAATTAAATTGACTTTATTTATTTATTTATTTATTTATTTATATATTTGTATTTTTTTTACTCAAGCATTCCCATTCATTTCAATGTCAATTGCGTGGCTGACTTAAATGGACTCTCTTTATTTATTTTTATTTTTATTTTATTTTTTATTATAATTTTTTTATTCACATTTTATTTTATTTACACAAGCATTCCCATTAATTTCAATGTCAATTGCATGGGTGACATAAATGGACTATTTTATTTATTTTATTTATTTTATTTTATTTAAATAATTTTCCCCATTCATTTCAATGTCAATTGCATGGCTGACTTCCAAATTCTTATACCATGCATTTACATTTAACACATTTAAAGTGATCAGAATATTAACTCTTAAACCCACAAAATAAATCCTCATATCATTCCTCGAAATCATTCTGAATCCACTGGAAGCCCATTATAATAAATCCAATTCTTTATTTATGATACAGAGCCGTTATCACATCACACATTTAGCTATTTATGAAATGTCTTTTGAACTGTCTTCATAACATAAATGTGATTTAGTGTTTCCACATGAGACTCTCACTGAGAACAAAGGCTTCACATAAACACGCACATGATTTCTCTATTCATCTGAATTAAACTGCTTAACATGATTCAAGACCGCTGCTCACCTGACCTAAATTTTCATCCAAATTCAATTTACTGACCATAGTAGTGTAGTACTCATGCTTTGTGTGCTATGCCACATTGGTTTCTGAGTTCTTGTTTACTCTCTGGTCTAAATCTCACTCTATCATTTTTTGGATCAACCCTCAATTAGAAACTCTCTTTGTAGTCAGCATATTTTGGGGGATTTCTTTCTGTTCGTGAGGCATGAAAAGGCAACGCTAGTCTCGTCTACACAGACATGCCACATCACTGACATGTTTTACATTTTGTTCTCAGTATACATGCAAGATGAATTAGCACACATTGACAAGGAAGCATGCAATCTATAAATATGAAAAAATTATTTTCATTCATTCATTCATTTTCTTTTCGGCTTAGTCCCTTTATTAATCTGGGGTCGCCACAGCGGAATGAACCGCCAACTTATCCAGCATATGTTTTACGCAGCGGATGCCCTTCCAGCTGCAACCCATCACTGGGAAACATCCATACACACACTCATTCACACACATACACTATGGACAATTTATCCTACCCAATTCACCTATACCACATGTTTTTGGACTTGTGGGGGAAACCGGAGCACCCGGAGGAAACCCACGCGAACACGGGGAGAACATGCAAACTCCACACAGAAACGCCAACTGACCCAGCCGAGGCTCGAACCAGCGACCTTCTTGCTGTGAGGCGAATGTGCTACCCACTGCGCCACCGTGACGCCCAAAATTATTTATAAATTATTATATTTTATAAATTGTTTATAAAAAAATTATTTATACTTATATATTTATAGGTATATTTTGTACTACACTCTCAGAAATAAAGGTACGCAAGCTGTCACTGGGGTGGTACCTTTTCAAAAGGTACAAATTTGTACCTAAAAGGTCCATATTAATACCTCAAGGGTACATACTATTACCTAAAAAGTACAAAAGTGTTTCTCTTAAAAAAAATTGGTACTAATATATACTTTTGAGGTACCAATATGGACCCTTTAAGTACAAATGTGTACCTTTTGAAAAGGTACCACCCCAGTGACAGCTCGCGTACCTTTATTTCTGAGAGGGTACATACACATTTATTTCTATTTTTTTGTGAAATGCATACTTTAAAAATAGATTTAAAATGTATTCCAATAAAATACATAAACATTTGAAGAAAATATTTATTTTAATATCTAAAATATTTAGCAAGAAACATAAAAAAATCTTCTTGACTGCCACTGTAATAAATAAAATTACAGATATATATATATATATATATATATATATATATATATATTAGCTGTACACCATTTTTACAGTTGTACTAAACTATTTTATTTTTAGATGTAAACTTTACATTTTATTTGTTAATAAAATATTTTAGAGTAACATTCTTCCAAATCCTTTATTTAAATATTTGAGACTTATAGCCTCCATCCACATTCAGCTGTACGTTTGAAAATGTATTTACTTGACCCTGAAATACTTATTGGAATATATTTTGGTATACGAAGTAAAAAAAATAGATTTTATGGAGTCCCGAAGATTAAAAAAAAAGTTTCAGCATGTATTTTAGACACCTTTTTTTAAATACCATGTGGGCCTACAAGGTTCTCAAGCAATGGACCACATAGTGACCTCAAATGTTTTGTGCCAACATTTTATGCCACTAATTAACTAAAAATTAACAGTATTTTAACTTAAAAAGCCATAAAATATTTTATTTTTATTTTACTTGCATAAGAATTCCTATTCATTTCAATGTCAATTAAATGGCTGACTTAAATGCATGTTCTTTCTTTCTTTCTTTCTTTCTTTCTTTCTTTCTTTCTTTCTTTC
>CAIGQV010019029.1:9597520-9679603 GCA_903798115.1 Danio jaintianensis | reverse complement strand
TTTCTTTCTTTCTTTCTTTCTTTCTTTCTTTCTTTCTTTCTTTCTTTATCTTTTTATTTACATAATCATTCCCATTCATTTCGATGCCAATTGCATGGCTGACATAAATAGATTGTCTTTATGTTATTTTATTTTAATTTATTTTTTTATTTTATTTTACACAACCATTCCCATTCATTTCAATGTTAACTGCATAGCAGACATAATTTGACTCTATTTTATTTTATTTGTCTGCATATTTTGGCCGATTTCTTTCTTTTCTTGAGTTATGAAAAGCCAACTCTACTGACATGTTTTACCTTTCATTCTTGGTGCACACAAGGTGAATAAGCACACTATAAAATAAACAAACCATTCATTTCAGACTCACAAAAAAACAAACATATTCAGTCATTTGAGGTGCTTGAAGGCAAATTGTTGTGTGATGCTAAGGAATGATAGCAGAGTACATTAGCGCTCTGGTGCCACTGTGGAGCCAAGCTATTTGGTTGTATAATCAGTTTTGAGGTCATATTCACCACAGGCTGTGCTACTGTGAACTTTTATTGTAAATCACATGTCTGAAAAACAAAACAAGAACACTATGTGCTCCAGGTAGCTTCTTCTCACTCCTTGAAACCGATAATTAGCCGTTAGCATGGGCGCTAATGACAAGGCGTGTCAGTAGTTCTGAGATAGCGTTTTTGCCTCAGGGTATCAGTCCAGATCTGGCTTTTCAAGTTCACCCCCTGTCTCTTTTTGTTAAGATGATGTTTGGGAGGTCTGTGCGAATGCTGTAATGAGCACTTATTGTGTGTTATACAACATATTTTTGTTGCCTGTTACAAAATAGGTGACACAAATACGTTTATTGGTTTGTATACGAGAACATGATGTTGGAGATGTTTGCGAACAGAATGCGGTTTGTTGTAAATCACCTCTAAACCTGACAGAAAGTCACATTAGGCTATTTTAAGGGACCAAAGTGCATTAAGGAGATTGTAAAGGTGTATTTTCTTAAGATTATCAATACTGGCATATAGGTTAGTGTTTTGTTTTTAATGTGTATCGTGAACATTCATTCATTCATTCATTTTCTTTTCGGCTTAGTCCCTTTATTAATCTGGGGTCACCACAGCGGAATGAACCACCAACTTATCCAGCATATGTTTTACACAGTGGATGCCCTTCAAGCTGCAACCCATCACTGGGAAACACCAATACACTTCCATTCACACACATACACATTACGGACAATTTAGCCCATCCAATTCACCTGTACCGCATATCTTTGGACTGTGGGGGAAATCAGAGCACCCGGAGGAAACCCACGCGACACACGGGGAGAACATGCAAACTCCACACAGAAATGCCAACTGACCCAGCCGAGGCTCGAACCAGCGACCTTCTTGCTGTGAGGTGACAGTGCTCTACCGAGTCGTCGAGTATTGTGAACAGTATACATTTAATAAATGTCTGTAAAATGCAATAAATGGGCGACACGGTGGCTTGTGGTTAGCACTGTCGCCTCACAGCAAGAAGGTCGCTGGTTTGAGTCCCGGCTGGGTCAGTTGGTATTTCTGTGTGGAGTTTGCATGTTCTCCCTGTGTTCGCGTGGGTTTCCTCCGGGTGCTCCGGTTTCCCCCACAAGTCCAAAGACATGTGCTATAGGTGAATTGATCAACTAAATTGGACGTAGTGTATGTGTGTGAATGGGAGTGTATGGGTGTTTCCCAGTACTGGGTTGCAGCTGGAAGGGCATCCACTGTGTAAAATATACGCTGGATAAGTTGGCGGTTTATTCCGCTGTGGCGACCCCAGATTAATAAAGGGACTAAGCCGAAGGAAAATGAATGAATGAATAAATGAATGAAAATGCAATAAACATTGACTTTGCATTTTCAGTGTGATAAATGAAAAGAAATTATATAAAATCACTTTTTTTATTATACTTTATTATTATTATCATTATTATTTATTATTTGATACAACTGACAAAATTAAAGACAATTTTAACCAGTAATGTAAACTGTTTTTATTATTATTATTATTACAGCTAGACACTACTTTGGTGAGTATTTATTTATTTGTTAATTAATTAATTTATTTTTTAAAACACTCTGAGTAGGAATTATACAAAAAGGTTTTGCTCTGTGATATATATCAGGAGACCACTTTACAGTTCTCTAGATTTACAATTTATACTTTTGTTTGAGTAAAATGTATTTGTTTTTATTCTGTGAACTGAACTACTGATGACATTTCTTCTTTCAAACGAAAAGGTTGTCATTTAGAGCATTATTTTACATAAAATAAAAATAAAAATCATTAAATAATAATATATAAACATATGCTGCATTAAAGTCTCTTAAAATCATGTCTTCCACTAAACAGCGTATAATATTAAGACACCAAATCAGCTAATTAAAAGGGTTTCTAAATAATTCTGAATTTATACATTTTGTTTCACATACTATTTAAATGGGCAGTATTTACGGAGCTATAGTAAACATTCATTCATTCATTCATTTTCTTTTTGGCTTAGTCCCTTTATTAATCTGGGGTCGCCACAGCGGAATGAACCGCCAACTTATCCAGCATATGTTTTACGCAGCGGATGCCCTTCCAGCTGCAACCTATCACTGGGAAACATCCATACACACTCATTCACACACATACACTACGGTCAATTTAGCTTACTCAATTCACCTATACCTCATGTCTTTGGACTTGTGGAGGAAACCGGAGCACCCGGAGGAAACCCACGCAAACACGGGGAGAATAGTAAACATACAATAGGTCAAATTTAAAATGTAAAAGGTTGCCATTTAGAGCATTTTTATATAAAATTTAAAAATCATTAAACAATAATATATTAACATAGACTGCATAAAGTCTCTTAATATCATGTCTTTCACAAAAGCACTAAACAGCATAACGAATAATAATATTAGACACCAAATCAGCATATTAAAATGATTTCTAAACACAATGATAATGAAGACATGGCGCAAGAGTACCAGAGTACTATTTTAATCTCTTTCTGCCATTTGAGTGGTAGTCTGTGTTGTATGATTCTGAATTCATCCATTTTGTTTCACATACTATTTTAATTGGCAGTATTTACTTATAGAGTTATAGTAAACATACAGTAGGCCTGCATCTGAAATCACATACTCTGTAAAGTAAATTAATATGTTTGAATAAGTTACTTTACGACCCCTAAAAAGTGCATTCTATATACATTGAATGTGTGTAGTATGAATGTAATGCCAATTGTTCAGTATCACTTTACTTTGATGGCAGATTTGCTTATTTAATTGGAAAAACTCACTTCATTTTGACTTGATATTTCTGAGAACAAAACGATACAGTGAATGCATCTTGGCTTACGAATTTTGTAGATATTTGTATTAGAAACAAGACAAAAACTCAAAGTAAGAACGTTCAATTTTTTTGTAGTATATTAAACAGACAATCTAAACTATAATGAGAATTAGTTGGCATGTAGTTGTAATGTAACTTATATTTAAATGTGCAAAAGGGACCATCAAAATGAAGGGATATCATTTCTTTGCCTATTTAATGAATTCATACATGCTTCTTTTGTCACATACAGTGTTTGACCTACTATATAGGTGTAGTTTGCCATGCTCAGTAGAGCTACTGATTAGCAGGCTCGTGTTCATTTGAATCAGGTGTTGTGTGTCTAATGGGGAAGGACACTCTTGTCTTTGTTTCAGTGTATTTCATCTGATGAAGTTTGGAATCAACACAGTACCGCTCCAGCTCAAGGTAAACACTAGCAGACCCCCAGACGCCACCCTATAAAGTTTGATGCTGTTATGGAGATTTAAATTTTATATGCTTGAAAATAAATAGACTCTCCTGTGATTCCAAAGAAACTGTTTATGATTTAAAAATAAAAAGGCAGACAGCTCTATCTCTCTTTCTGTCAATCTCGAAGTGTTTGTGTTATATTTGGACGTGCCCACTAAAACATGCACACCAACAAGTTGATTTAACATAAACTAATCCTACATGAATCAAAGTCGTGCCGTGTGCGTGGTACAGAGTTGTTTAAAGATTAGATTAGCACTGACATAAGAGACTCTATAAAATGCTGCTTGATGCCAAGCTGGCTAGAAATAAGTCTATCTGAGAAAGGCTGTGTCGCTCTTTCAGCAAGCTTTTTATATGAGCTAATAGGCCCGAGTGTATTTTTGTATTTTGTGCCAGATCTGCACCTGATGTTTTGTGAGATTGTAATTCCAGAATTCATTGCATGCATTCTTGTCTTTGTAGCTCACCTTCTTTCTGTGGCTCAGATAAATTAAAACGTCCACCAAGGGTGAATCAAGGCAGGCAAATAAAGCATTTGTGTCCTTTGGAGGCTTTGTGAGAGTTTTCTGTGCCGTCCAGGTTTGTTAGAATCCGAAAGCACGTGTTTGCTCTGTGTGCCTTATATTTCAAGTGCTTCGTGGACATTAATGGAGTCATAAGTCATTTGTCTCTGCTTTGTTTGCGTTTTGGGTTTTATTATGGCTTTTAGTGCAATATTCAGTGCTCCTTTAGGGCATTTGTGGATCTGTTTTGTCTCAAAACTGACCTAGAGAGGACCTGACACCTCACAATACTACAAATCCTTCATCAGTTTGACCGAAATCCTGGTCTTCTGTTTGACCATGTTTCCATTGAATTTTATTTATTTGTTTTTAATGAAAAAGTTTCCAGCCCATGTGTTAAAGGGATAGTTCACCCAAAAATGAAAATCACCTCATTATTAATTCTCCCTCATGTGGTTTTAAACATGAGATTCGTTCTTCTGTTTAAAACAAAAGAAGATATTTTGAAAAATGTTGGGACCCATAGATGTCCATTGTAGGATAAAAAAAATACTATAGAAGTCAATGGGTCTCAGCAACCAAAATTTTTCAGAATATCTTCACCCATAGATGTCCATTGTAGGATAAAATAAAAATACTATGGAAGTCAATAGGTCGCAGCAACCAGGATTTTTTCAAAATATCTAATATTATAATATAATAAATTAGAAGAGGGTGGCGCAGTAGGTAGCGCTGTCGCTTCACAGTAAGAAGGTCACTGGTTCGAGCCAGTCGGTTGGCATTTCTGTGTGGAGTTTGCACATTCTCCCCGTGTTTGCGTGGGTTTCCTCCGGGTGCTCCGGTTTCCCCCACAAGTCCAAAGACATGCGCTATAAGTGAATTGGGTAAGCTAAATTGTCCATAGTGTATGTGTGTGAATGAGAGTGTATGGGTGTTTCCCAGTGATGGGTTGCAGCTGGAAGGGCATCCGCTGTGTAAAACATATGCTGGATAAGTTGGCCGTTCATTCTGCTGTGGCGACCCTAGATTAATAAAGGGACTAAGCCGAAAAGAAAATGAATGAATGAAATTAGATGAGGGTGACGTGGTGGCGCAGCCGGTAGCGCTGTCACCTCACAGCAAGAAGGCCGCTGGTTCGAACCTCGGCTGGGTCAGTTGGCATTTCTGTGTGGAGTTTGCATGTTCTCCCCGTGTTTGCGTGGGTTTCCTCCAGGTGCTCCGGTTTCCCCCACAAGTCCAAAGATACGTGCTATTGGTGAATTAGGTATAGGCTAAATTGTCCATAGTGTATGGGTGTGTCCCAGTGATGGGTTGCGGCTGGAATGGCATCCGCTGCGTAAAACATATGCTGGATAAGTTGGTGGTTCATTCCGCTGTGGCGTCCCCAGATTAATAAAGGGACTAAGCCGAAAAGAAAATGAATGAATGAATAGTTTAGATGACAGGATTTTTATTTTTGAGTGAACTCTCCATTTTAAGAGTTCACACTTAGCTGATGATTGGTTGTAAAGCGAGTTTGGCATGCTGTCCCGGGAGGAAACCCACGTGAACACGGGGAGAACGCGCAAACTCCGCACAGAAACGCCACCTGGCTCTGTAAGGACTAGAACCAGTGACGTTCTTGCTGTGAGGCAACAGTGCTAACCACTGAGCCACCGTGCCACCCATCTAGGAAAGAAGTAGGAGTGAGAGGGGGGGATTCTTCAAGACAAAGATGGCTGTGGTATGGAACTTAGGGTATTTATGGTGTCTTAGGAATCGTCTGATTGGTGAATCATGAATGGCTAATGCAGGACCAGCTGTGTTCAATCATAAGCACGTGATCCTCTCGAAATTAGTTTATAAATAAACTTTACTTAAAGAACCAAATGGTCACCTCCTGATCAATTGGCATGATTATCAATAAAAATGGACTTGCACTTCAGGAGAAGTTTACAAAAACAAATGCACTAAAAACAAGTTTTTTCATTGTGTAACTGAAAAAATGTTCATGTACAGAAACCAATATTGTTAAAATGGTGTGAAAACAGCTAAAACACTGTATTACGCATGTTAGACCAATAGTTTTTGTTGTCACTTTGTAAGGAAACCCTACACGTCCCAATGAGTTTCAACCTGGTTTAGATCAGTATGTCAGTAGTCAACATTCGAAGTGAATCAAAAATTGTCCTAGGACTAGAATGGGTGTTGTTCAATAGTTTTAGGACAATTTTGATGAAAGGTGATGATCCCCTACAAATGTTGACTACTGTAGATATCAGCATGTAAATGGTGTTATGTATATTATATGCCTTTGAATTCTTGGCATACATTAGCAAAGTGTGTATATAGGTAAAATAGGGACAGTTGCTTGACACAGCTGCTGGGTCCATCACTATCCATCCCGTCACGCTATGGGACACCACCTCACATTCTTTCAATTTCTGAAGTCACACAAAACCCCAGAGGTCACCTAGAACATACTGTGGGGACATGACCCTTATAAACCTGCTTTCCCCATATGTTAGCCTTTTAGCATTAGCATTCATGCTTAAAACCTTCCCGTAAAGGCGGCCATATGGTGCGATCAAACCGCTGCTTTTCTTCCAGCTTTGAACACATATTCCCCTCTGGAATATGATCTTCAAAGAGCTAACGCTAAACAGTTGTAGCCTCTCCTTAGAAGATCCCAATAAAATCACAGTGATTGTAAAGTGAAGGATTAAGCATGTAGTTTTTTTATTTATATATATATATATATATATATATATATATAGTTATTCAAGATACAAAAAATGATACAAAAAATTCACTTAAACAGCTTTAACCTCTATGTCATGGGTCGTAAATACTCTAGTGCAGCAGTAATGATAAATAATACTTAGCATCAGATGCTAATGTACTTTTTTGTATGTGTGAGAAACTTTTTGTTTAACCGCTATCATCAGAATGACTAAGCTAGTCGGATTGCATGGTTATGCCAGTTAGCCTGTACTATGTTAGCAAATATAAACAGTAATATACATGCTAGACAAATAAAAAAGTTCCCTCACAACTCAAACTTTTCACAAAATAATAAACTTAAAAAAGCCACAGTTTAGTGCGCTATCACTCCATGCTAACCGAATGTGTTTCAGACTAGCGTCCTGACTGACACATTGGCTGATTTACAGCACTGCTTGTGGTTTCAAGGCACACACTTGCGTAATGTCTGGGGCGCTCGCATTGTGGTTTGGGAGAAAATGTACATATGCCGCCTCTGTGAAAATAAATGTCATATTAGTGAGAGGAATCATATTCTCTGGATCTGAAGTGTGAAATTATAAAAAAAGGATTCTCCTTTTTTCACAGCGGGCATTTTGCCTGCGTCAGCTGAGCCTGTCAGCAAACCAGACCAAGAGTAAGCAGATATTGGATTAAATGAGAGAGTGTGAGGGGACTTAAAAATGCAATTTTATGACCGCTGCCTTGTTAGCATGACTAAAATGTCTAAATCTCAGTTTTCTGAATCCCGTTTTCCTGTTTCCATTGAATGTGTTTGTATCAGTCATAGAGTGCTTTTCTGGTTTCACCTTAAAGCTTTACACAATGATAGTGATGACAGAGATGTTTTGAGTGTGTGTGTGGCCGAATGGCCTTGAAACAGGGGCAGGTGTGAGTCTTTATGCTTTTAAAACAGTAAGCAGAGGTCAGAGGCTGAGTTGTGAATGAAGCGATCAGGTGTGCAGCTTTTTCAGCTGCAGGTTTTAAGGTGCAAACACGACACTTTCTGCATTGACCTCTGACCATTAGGTCTAGATTATGGTTAACCTGCAGGCCCAACATTTAAGTTTGTTCTGCTTGAATTCTTCATATTTGATTAGATAATTGTATGAAGACAAAGTGTGGTAAGCTGTGGGTTAACTAGGGTCAAGTTAGCTATATATGGGGTGCTAAGTAAAAGTAAAAACATTTGTAAAACATTTACTAACAGTTGCGTATTTGTGACCCTGGACCACAAAACCAGTCATTATTGAGATGTATGCATGTCCTGAAAGCTGAAGTTTTCCATTGATGTATGGTTGGATAGGACAGTATTTGTTTTAGATACAACTATTTGATTTCTTGATGCTGAGGGTAAAAAAAAATCAAAATACTGAGAAATTCACCTTTAAGCTTGTCTAAATTAAGTTCTTAATGCACGATACTGATAAAAAATTTAGTTTTGATAGACTCAAAAAATTATTTTTGTTTTTAGTTCAAACTACTTATTTAAAATGAGCTGAAACTCAATTCTCAATTCTTGAGATTTTGTTTTGGGGCTCCTTAATTGTTTTATGTTCAATCCACTTAAATTTGTTAACTTAATTTGTGTTGGGACAACAGGATTGAATTGTGTGGAAAAGCTTTTTTTTTTACAGTGTATATTTGCAGTAGAAAATGTACAAAATATCTTCATGCAACTTGTTCTTTATCTAATATTTTAATGATTTTGGCATAAAAGAAAAATCTATCATTTTGACCCATATATGAACACTGAAAAAAATAATTCATTGGATTTACTCAATTTCTTAAGGTAAGTGGTTGCAAACTATTTATTTGGGCTGAATTTAAACAAATTAAGTTGAACATTACTAAATTGAATTTGTTTGTTTAAATTCAGCCCATATAAATAGTTTGCAACAATTTTGCAAAAATAACTTTTTTTTTTCCAGTGAATATGTAATTGTAACTATTTTAAATCTGATTTAAAACATTCTGCTACATGACTATTTTGCTTAAAAAGAAGACACTAAAGGTGACCATCTGTCCCTTTTTCATGAACAGTCTGAATGTATAAAATTGTACTTTCCATTCAAAGTTTCCAGAACACAGGCATCTCAATTCTGCTTCTGACAATTAAACCTCTTAACTTGACATGGTGTCTTAAAAACACATCTTGTGCCAGTACACTCAGAAAACAGTGCCAGTCTAGACTAGGTCTAATCTCCAGGAAGCAATCTTTTAACATGCTTGCCTTCTAATGCATTTACAATCTGCCACCATCAGTAAAGTACAACATTTTGTATGTAAGTCTGTATAAGTGAAGCCAATGAATCTCCCTCTCCATTCATCAGCGTTCACTCTGTTTCTTAATGGTAATGATGCTCTTTTTGGACACTCTGATCTCGAATTTCACCACTGATGTGAATGCCACATTGTTTTCCCCTTGACTTCATCTCTTTTGGTCTTCTTATGTAACCCCCCTGTTTCCAGACTTCAGACCCAAATAACAGAGTGTTAATTAAACATGTCTAAGCATTTCTCTTTCTTTGTATTATTAACATACCTGGTGTCAGTCAGTCATAGCTGTATTAAAGTCTACCGTTGAGGCGACGTTTCACCTGATACTTCATATGAGTCGAGCAGATGTTGTTTTGGTTGAAATAATTTAATTCAAAGCAGGTAATTAGATTGGTATCTGTCATGCAAGCTGAAGTTCTTATTGTTGACTGCCAGACGGTCTGTGATGTTATATTTACAACAAAAGGGCTTTTTGAATTACAGGCATTAAGCATGCAATTTGCCCTCAAATGTTGTTGTAACCTGCCTAACAGTTTTCTGAATGAAAAATTCACACTGTTGCATGTGGTCGATTTGAAGCTCCCTGCATGCATTCCTGCATAATTATGCAGATATACAGCTATGAAATAATTTTATGAGGCCGTTGAACCATTTGTTATCTTCTTGATTAATTAGGTATGGATTTGAGTAAAACATTTATATTTATTCTAAAATATTAGTAGACCTCTTTAATTCTCATTTGTCAGTTTCTCAGAATCTACAATAAAATAATTTAAGCATGTTTATATTAATTTTAGACAAAACAATGCCAGCATTGAAAAAAGACACTATATATGTGAACCTGGAACACAAAATCAGTCATAAAAGTCAATTTTTGGAAATTAAAAGGACAATATTTGATTCTCATATTGATTATCTATTTGAACATCTTGAATTGGAGGGTTTGAAAACATCCAAATATTGAGAAAATCACTTTTAAAGGTGCCCAAATTGAGTTCTTAGCGATGCATATTACTACTCAAAAGTTAAGTTTTTTAATGTAATTATGGTGGGTAATTTACAAAATGTCTTCACTGAAGATGATCTTTACTTAATTTTCTAATGATTTTTGGCTTAAATCAAAAACAGATACTTTAATTTACTCATGTGTATTTTTGGCTATTCCCACAAATATACCTATGCAACTGAAGATTATTTTTGTGGCCTAGGCTCACACATTTGTTAAAAACATTTGCTATTGTTTGCCAAAAAAGTCTTGTTTTTATTTGAAATTTGGAAGAAATATCATTTCATTTAATAAAAGACATTTAATAAAACAAATATTAACAATTTACTGTAATAAATTCAGTAAATTTAGAGAAACTAAGAATTTACCATTTTATTATTGTTATCCAACAGTCAGTTAGTTTTAAAGTTTGTAAGGACATTTTGGAAGAACCGCTATGTGAAAATGTGTAAAATGCTTCAGAGATCTGCTAAAGATCGAGAACTGAAGCGTTTTGGATAGTCTTTGGATAGGCGATGAATCTGAAAGGCGCTCTGGGATTCATCTGGCTGGTTAACAGGAGTCATGTAGTAGTTTATAATTGCAAAATTGGTGAAGATAATTTCAGTGAGCCAACATGTTCTTCTCCCTTCATATTCTTCTCATTAAGGCTGAACATCTAACTAGTTTTGAGGGTACTCCAAGAACCTTTTCATTTATCTAAAACACAAGCATTGATGTGTATTTGATGACACTTGTGTATGTGTGTGTGTGTTTAAGCAATACAAGAAGATGTGGATTTTGACTCCATGTCTTTTACAGGCATATGAGGACACAGTTTGACCTAATCATCTGACTGTTGATACACATTCAGTACAACCAATACGTTAAAAATTTTGCAATAAGTAGAAGTCTGTTACTCCAATCAAATCTAGACACACTCGTACTGATCATGATTAATTAACTGAGCATGATAGTTTACATTTTACCTACTGTTCAGCTGTGTTACATAACTTTAATGGCGCAGAAACAATACATATACATTCACAAGCTACTTGGCATAATAATTTGTAGTTGTATCCATTCATTAAAAGCTAAAGACCAATTAACAATCGGAAAGGCATCTGCATGGCTGCTGGCGTGGTTGTTGTAGCAGAGGCCGTACCGCTGACTCGCTGTGATCTACTTGTAGACTGTAATTTGCTGGATTTATGGCTGGCCTGCCTTCGCTTTACTCTGACATCTGCTGTGGCTAGACATTCAATTTCAGCTGTTGCGTCACACATATATGCTCTCAGACCAAACTCCGTGTCCCGGTTTCTACGTCGGCAACTTTCAGACAAAGAAGCCTTTCACTGTGACATCAGTTTTCAATTCTGACTGCCAGACGCTCTTTGGGCTCATAAACAGAAATCAGCACTGACTTGAGGCCTGCTGTACAGCGTTCTCAGGGTCAGTCTGACTTTGTTCTTTAAGTCTCGCGTGTGAGAACGACTTTGAAGAATCAGAGGAAATGTAAATATGTCTAGATGTTAAATTCTAGCAGTGGAAAGCCTGATCACACCTATAATACACTCGTAAAAATACTGGTTCCAAAGAACGATTTTTGTAAATTACACAGTATTTAACTGTAATATGAACTGTATTTTACTGTGAAAAATACTATATATTCTACAGTATAGATATACAATACTGTAAATACATATACAGCAAGATAAATGGTTCTGTGAATGTAAACAGTATTTTTGCTGTAAATGATTTTCAGTAAGTTACTGGCGAACTGCTGCCAGTAAGTTAATGTAGATTCTACAGGAAATTGTTAACAGTGTTTCCTAATGCCATAGAACCATTTTGGATTCCTTAAAGAACCTCTCAGTTATCTGTTCCTAAAAAAAACCATTTGTTTTGTAGTGTGATAAACATATTAATAATCGAAATAATCTTTTGTGCAATGTAAATGTTCTTCGGATGTTAAAGTTTCTTTGTGAAACTATAAGTAATAAGCAATCCTTTTATTTCAGAGTGTAACCAACAAAAAAGCATTTTTTAAAAGCATTTACTGCAGTTCTGTAGTGTCTTTTTAGTTGTTTGAGTTCTTTAAATTGATTAGTCAATGTTTTTATCTTACATCAACTGGAAAAAGTGTTAGTAAAGTGTACGAGTGAAACAATATTCTTCACTTAAATTCAGAATGATTTTTTAAAAACATTTATTCATTAAGCTGACACTTTTATTCAAAGTGACTTAGAAATGAGGATAAAAGAAGCACTTCAAATCATCAGAGAGTAGAAGTAAATAAATGCTATGACAAGTCTAAGGCCATGTCCAGACAAAAGCAACTAAGTTACAAAATAAATGGTCCACATAAAAATACAAAAACACTCTAAGCACCATCAAGAGCAATGCAAAACAACAGCTGCCAATATAACCGTTGGCTAATCAGAAGCCTCAAAAAGTGTTATTATCGGTTCCGATTGGCTGCATTCTGATTCCTTTATTCTAAAATCACAGACAAGCCAAAAAAAAAATCAGGTTTTGTCGGGTTCACAACTACACAAACCCCAGCGTTTTTGAAAATCTTCACCCTGACAGTAGTTTTTAAAAGATTTTGGTTTTAATGACCTGATACTGTGTTTGCATGTGAACGAACAGCCAAAAATAAAAAAAATACCCAATAATAATTGTTCATGTGGAAGTTCCTTTCAATGTTTTCTTAAAATAAGTTCAATTTAGCCCCCTCACCTCACGCTGAATGTTTTTCCAGAAACATGGAGTGTTGATAAAGTGTCTGGTGCATAGGGAGAGGAGAGAGAGTATCACCTAAAGGGAAGCTCAAGGAATTTATTTATTCCTTTTGTTTTGTTATAGTTATCGTCCTTGCTTTGAATCAACCTTTAGTCCTGTTTAGAGTGAATTTTAGATCAGTACTTTTTTATTCGCTTCCTATGTCGCTAAATGTTAACCTAGTACTGACCTAGCACCATTTTACAATCAGATTTGTAGGCGGTAGATGCATTTTTTGTGTTCCATCTTCTATATGAAACAACTTTGATTGTAATGCAAAACACATGCTGCTCTTTATGACCTGGTAATCCGAGCGCCTGCGTGAGCAAATAACATGGACATTTTAGAAAGGTTAGAGCAATAAAGCACTTTTGTTAATTATCAGAGCACAGAAAGTGCACGTGAGGCCTCGAGGGTCCGCATCCATCCAAGCTGCTCAAAGGAAGAGAGGCTTTAGGGCCAAGACACTGGGGTTAACCGCTTCTCGGAAAACGCACTGAAGCTGAGCGAGTGTGATATGGCTGCTGTTTTAGGATCAAGTCGGTCAGTATGCGTGATGTGCCAGCGTTTAGAGCCCCGTTACACGTCTGTGCCTGTACCAAAGCAGCCAGCAGACGGAAAACTGAGCATTCGCTAGAAAAAAAAAGTTCTTTTAATGTCTGCCCGTAAGCCCAAACCATCTGCGGCTGGCCTCGCTGACAACTTAAAAATGTCTGCTAGAAACATTACAGACTGCAGCCAGGTTCACCCAATGCTGCCACGGTCTCATTGAGTGTGAGCTTATTCACTCCCCATGCAGATGTACACGTGTGTTAAAGCTGCAACTGAATCTGATTCAATTAGCATTCAGATAAACATCTAATGTATATTAAAAAAATATTAATCACCATAATAATTAACTAAATTTATTGGCCCTCCTGTGAAATATTTCTCAAGTGCTGTTTAATGAAAAGTTTTTTCAAAGATATTTTATAAACAATCAAACAAATCAGATTTCTTATAATTAATTTCTTTTGTCTTTGCCATGATGACAGCACATAATATGTTATAGTTATTTTGCAAAATGCTATTATTCAGCTTAAGGTGCCATTTAAAAGTTTAACTAGGTTAATTGGTTAAGTTAATTAGGCAAGTTATAGTACAGTAGTTTGTTCTGTAGTATAATATTGACCTTAAAAATATTTTTTTAATTAAGATTTCTTTAATTCCAGCCAAGAGTTTCTCCAGAAGAAAAATTATAATAGGAAATACTGTGAAAATTTTCTGCTAAACAACACTTGGCCAATATTTGAAAAAAGTTTCGCAAGTGTGAACTATATAGTAATAAGTATAAAAATAATAATGTTTTAATCCTTTTTTACATGTTAACAATTGCAATAATTAGATGTTACAGCTTTCTTTAAATATTTAGTTGGGTGCTACCTCTTTTTGTTTCATAAATATGTAAAAGTATGAAGAAAATTGTTGTGTAATTAACATAATTCACAGAAAAAAAATCTTTGTGGTGCCATTTAAACCAATCTTGGGTCTAGATCTAGACCTCGGGTTGCTGACCAGAGACCTTTGGTTTATGGGATGGGTGTTGCTGTATAATTTGCTTAATTTAAGAAGAAACCAAACCCACAACACTATTTAATTGCACAAGAGTTGCTCTTCCATGCCTCACAGAGTACGGATGGGATTGTTTCACAGTGTTCTCTTAAAACTGCTGCAAAATTTAAGTTGATGATAAATTAGGTTTTGGAAGAAATGAATAAATGTGTAGGAAACACTTCTGAGTTTTAAAAACAAAAACCTGAGAAGCAGAAACTTCGATTTGACCTCAATGCAGTGTATGCAATACAACTGAGAGCTCTATTGTGCTTTTTCTTTACTATACAGTGAGTTTATTTGAGGTCCTCACATGTGTATGTGTGTGTGTGCGCTCATAAATTGGCATAATCATCCTTTTTGTGGGTGCAGCAGAGGAAATGAAGAGTAATTAAAGTGAGCCGTTTTAGTGTTGTTTGCACAGCGAGTGACACAGTGCTAAAGAAAACAAAGAAAACTGCAGCCATCAGCAGCAAACAGAGACCAGCGTTCAGGCAAAGCGCCAACCCAACCAAACTGCCCAACTCAACTTAACTAGTGCGCACGTGAGCATGCGTGTTCATAATCATTTAAGACACTCTCAAAACATAATTGAGAGGTAATCATCTCCTGTTCGCATTTCTGTATAGGTGATAAACTCTTTGTCCAGTCCAAGCGCAGTAAAGAGGGTGAATTCTTCGCCGGCGTGATCATAATGACCGTCAGCATTGGCCATGTCAGCAGGAGACCGTTTTTCCATTCTTTTCACCCCATATCTCCTGTTTCCTGCCCAGTAAACAGTAGTCAGCTGGGAGCGCTTACAGAAGCGTTTCACCTACTGTTAGCATCACGTCCAGCAAAACCCAGAGCGGCATTGATGGGCTCCAGATATGTTGTTTCTTCCATGAGCGCTGCTCGCTGTGCTGCAGGGGAGCAGGAATCAGGCCAACTGTGGTTTACTGTGCTTTTTACTGGTGTGTGTACACATAATGAAGACATATTGCTGAAAAGCTGAAAAAAATAAGGAACTAGTTTTGCATTTCATGAGGGACCAGTGCTTACGGCACAGCAAAACAGTAGTTTTGAAGGGTGTACATTCAGCAGTTTTGGCTGAATCATTATAGAAATAAGGATTAAAGAGGCTGTGTGTTGAATTCAGAAACATTTAAGTGAACTGTTGATCGTGCTCATGCACACGAAATGTACAAGAGAATGAATGTAATTTAATGCTTCAATATACTCTTAGCAATTATAATTATTACATTTTTTTGGGCTTTGATTTGATTTGATTTGCTTTTTAATTTATTGTTAATCTGGACTTTTTTCCTCCCCAGCCACTGTGGTTATAGTGGTTTTAGTGGTTTTCCAAAATGTACTTCATGAATTGCAATTTTGTTGTTGGGAAATTGCATTTCATAAGAACAAAGTTACAATTAAATAGTTAAAGACTTGTGAAAACATATAAATTAATTCTTATTAAACTGATAAAACTTCCTCAATCGAGAGCAGTGATTTTCTGTTTAATTAATTGTCACATGGGAGCTAATGCACGGACACAAATACACATTTACATTCACTTGTGTTAGTGTTTATAAATGCAGGTTTTCTTTAGAATTAGACTTATTTATATATTTATACTCTTTCAATTGTACATAAATATATTTGTACTTCTATTGCTATAACTTATATATTTTGAAATATGTAGTTACGTGACACTGTAAAAAAAATCTCTTAATTAACAGTTTCCATATTTTGCGATTCACAAGTGTTTTTTGTTTATTTACGGTTGTGAACTGCATTATGGGAGCTTGATCTCTGCTCTGTCGAATTTTGATGTTGAAAAATCAAAAGCAAAGTGACTTTTGTTAACATTTTAGTAGTTTAAAAAATAATATAATGTATAAGAAATTATATATAGAGAAATAAATCTGTAAAATAGCAGAAAATGTACTGGCAGTTTATTACAAAGTGTTTGTAGCGTAATATACAACACCAACCCAGACAATATATCACTTTAAACTATTAATTATTTTTAATGAAAGTCACTTTTTTAAACTTTTAAAGGTTAAAAGTTGTTTAAAGACAGATCAGTGTCTCATAATGCAATTCAGATACATAAATAAACAGGAAAAATTAAAATATGAATCACAAAGTACGGAAAATTGTTAATTTACAGATATTGTTTTACAGAGCAGACTATATGAGATTTGACAATATTTATATTTTCATCATTTGTATTCGTTTATTCCATTTTAACTGTGTGATAAATCATTCAAAGGATTCAGTTATGTCTGAGTTTTCTATATGATTCTGAATGGTGATTGTTTTTGTTCTGATTCACTGAAACAATCCAATTCAGTGATTGATTTTCTGTTAGTTCTGAAACTTCAGGACACGTGACTTAATTGTTGATATTTTCTTCTGGACATTGTATTAATCTATTTTGAATACTACTTTATAAGAAGCGCTTGGCAGCTGAAAAGATAGATTTAAAGTAGATATAGATTTAGTTATGCTGATAGCTTTGCTGGCCAGCAGTGACCGTGAAGTGACACTTTTTGTCCTTAGGCACAAAGTCTTTCTGTTTGACGCACAATTTGGACTTGGAGTTAGCCCACAAGTCAAATTGAAACTCAGCCAAGTTTGACAGCTTATTGTTAACATAAGACAGACTGATAATAAACAAGAGATAAGCTGCTAGTTGGGATGGAAGGCAGGGTGTCATGTAACACATATCGATCTGATAACAGAAGCGGACTGATGTAACCACTGCTGCCTCATTTTGTTACCCAATATCACAAGCATAGCATTAGCACAGAAAAATACCGACGTTTTAAGCCACAAACAGCTCCCTTTCTGAATCTGAAATCAGCTCATTTCAGCCTTTCCATCAAAAACTAGTGCAGTGTGTTTGAGTATTAGAGAAGGATTAAGCGAGATTGAGCCTAGCTTGGCGTTTTATGGCAGGTAATTACACTTAAGCCTAGCAGAGCGGAGAATGACGTTATGATCAGACTTTTTCCCGTTTGCCCGAGGAACCTCTTTCTTCTGCGTTTTGTAATTGCTCTGTTTAATGCTCAAATTACTCTGAATGGTGTCAGAGATAAATCAGACATTGAAAAGACTGTATTCGAAAGTTCACGACCTTGACTCCACAAATGATGTATTATGTAGTTGCAACCTTGAGGAGCACATAAAATAATCGTGCTTTGTTTTAGACAGTCAAAAGATCAGAATTGCAACATTGGGTAAACCAATGGTGTGATTTTTGGGGCAGGGAGTATCTGTTTGTCCAGCCAATGGAAGATGAAAATGGGGCATGGAGGAGTAGCTTGCTTGTTGAGTGATGAGAACTCTGAAAATTTGAGTAGAAATACAGCAAAAAGCAATAATAGACTTAATACTTTTATATAAAATGTCTAAACATTTGACTTAAACTTGGATTTAATGGCTTATATTTATATTTATTTCCCAATTCAGAAGATAATTGTGAGAGCAAAACATGAGAATAAACTCAATGTTGCACAAAATGAAAGTTAGAATTGCACAAAAACTCAACTACACTGTAAAAAAACATTGCTGCTGCTTTACATTTTTAAGTTGAATCAAATTAACTTTATAAGTCACTTCAACTTGCATCAATCAGACTTAAAACATCAAGTTACAATTGGCATAACTTAAAAAATTAAGTTGAGACCTGATTAACTTAATAAAATAAGTTCAAGTAGCATAAAAACATGTTGTCATTACTTACTATCATATTTTTTACAGTGTAGGGGAAACTTTGAATTGTGAGAGATAAACCTATAATTCTGAGGAAAAAGTAATTGCAAGATATAACTCAATTATATATAACTAAGTTTGAATTTTGAGAAGTCAATTGTGTGCCATCAACTGAAAATGTATGGAAAAGTTGCAACATGTATGCTTAATTGTGAGAGAAAAATACAGAATTTCAAGATATTAATACAACTGTAGGTGTAAAAATGTTAAAAGTGCAACATTTAAACTTAATTTTGAGGGAAAAGGTCGGAATTACATAATATAAACCCACAAGAAGTCTGAATTGTGAGTTATAAACAGAGAATTCAAATATGCTGAGATGTTATTCAAAAACACACTATTAACAATTTTCTGTAGAACCTACAGTAACTTACTGGCAGCAGTTCGCAGTAACTTATTGTAAATCAATTGCTGCATATACACTTAATGCTGATTTATACTTCTGCGCTGAGTGATTGCCGCATGCCTTGTGCGTACTCGTGCATTTATACTTCTGCGTGCTGTTTGTGTTGCTCTGCAATAACACTTCCGAAACGCTAGCTGGCAGCATAGCATTTATGTTCCTCCTTTGCGGGTGTTTTGTTTTTTCTGAATGCTACCTTGTGTACCTTATGTACAAGTAGCTAAAACTTGCTCATTCAGAGGCTGGAACCGGCGGATGTGCAACAACTTTAATCATAAGGTAAACACAAAACAAAACTTTCCATCTAGATATCCTTCACGGGACTCAACACTTGTAAACACTCGCTCCATCAGGCTCACGGCTCTCAGCACCGCCCACACTCGTCACCGATAACAAGCCGACCAATTACAGAGCTCGCGTTACATGTCGATGCGACGTGTAGTTACATTTTTTGAGAGGCTGCACCGAACCATACAACAGCAGCATTTAGTTGAAACAAAAATGTTTTGTAACATTTTAAATAGGGCTGCACGATATTGGAAAAATCAGACATTGCGATATTTAGTTTTTCTGCAATATTTATGGCGATATTAATATAATTATTTCACCAGATGACTTGAGTAGCTCAGTTTGGAAAGAACTCATAATAATTTCATATTGATTGGGATGATTTCGTAGGCCAGATAATCTGCATAAATGCATTTTTTTGTTTGTTTGTTTTTTTTGGTGAGTCTAACTGTATTTGAGTATAAGTTGAGTAATCAGATGTAAGCAAGTAAAACTGCATAGTCTTCATTTTATAAAAGTTAAATGGAAGGAATTTTCATTGGTATAATTTCTTGTACACAAATTATTTAAATGCAGTTGAAATGTTGCAGTCATAGGCCTTAAAACAAAGCAAACAAGCACTCTTTCACTCTATTAAGGTTAAACTTCACAATCACTCAACAATATGGTTCTTGGTCAGCTATAATTCCACTCAAATTTGATAATGCAGATCCTGCGATGTGACTATTGCGAATGATCACATTGCGATATCGATGCTGAAACGATATATTGTGCAGCTCTAATTTTAAATGTCTTTATGCTCACCTATCATCAAATTAATGAAATTCTGCTGAAAAATATATCGTATAAGCAGTAGTGTCTGTTATTGTCATCGCTGAGTGAGTGAGAACTGATATTAGTCTTTTAGAAGTGTTTCCCTGTCTCTGAAAGCGACTGGTCTGGCCCGTGTTGTTCTGTCTGGAAGGGTGAAATCTAAGAAGAGTCCTGGGCCTCATAGAGCCTCATTAACATGTGCCAGGAAAAGAAAGCAATGGGGAAAAAGCCTCCTCGCCCTCCTGTCCTGAGGAAATGGCTCAGTTGAGGAGTGAAAGAACGAGGCCAGTGGATGGAGATAAAGTGTTAATAGTGCTCTTGACAGATGAATTGCAGCGGGACCAGCCTTTCCTCATGAACGCCCATCAAAGACTTGGGCAGCTCCATATGAAGCCTGTGCTGAGCAATCGGAGTCCATGGGTCACTGACTAACAGCTCCTGCAAACCTGCATAGAGACGTTCCTGACAGATAATGAAGAGAATTTAATGTGAGAAAAGAAGGATCAGAGTTTTACTTTATCTTTCACTTGGATTCAGCGAATTTTAAATTTAAGCTGGCAAAGGAGTCTTTTTTTTATTATTAATTATGGATTACATTTGCTGAGTTGCTGTGAGGGAGTAGAAAATGGAAAAAAAAAAAACTAAATAAAAAATATGAACTATGAAATATAAAGACAAAAACAAAATTAAAGTCACATTGGTTCAAGCTAAATATTACATTAAATGCTTGTCGTTTTTAGAACTGGAATGCTGGAAATGGGACATTTAACCCTTTGCAATATACGTTTAAATTTAGAATTACATTATTGTTTAGCATTTTATTTTTAAACTCAATTTATTTAGATTTTTACCCACTTTATTTATTTATTATGTTTTTTACATTTTTATCTATAAATACAAATGTATTGTGTTCAGGTCCACAATTTCTGATGTATGTACAAACCCTGTATTCATGCATAATGTAAACATCAGACAGCTAGACAAATATAAGGATTTGGGTGTAATAATAGACAACAAGGTTTCATGGAAAGATCATATTGATAGTGTGTGTAACAAGATAAAACGGTAACACTACAATAACAGCACATGAATAGCGATGTATTAATATGTAAACTAAACATTACTTTATTATCGACTAAGGGTGAGTTAATGCGTGTGCTAATCATGAACTAATTTTAACTATAACATGAGTCACATGAGTTCATCTGTGAATAACGGCTACCTTAGCTACTTGTTAGTACGTGATTGTTTGTTAATTAATGTATTAATTACCAAATTAGTTTATGCTTAATTTAACCATCATAAACTCATGATATGCCCATGTATAATTATATCGTGACTTTACTTGGAGGGGCACATCATCATTAACCCACTCTTAACTACTCATGAACTCCTTATGCTCGCCCGTCAAGTGCGTTTACACTGAATAACAAGAAAAGTGTTCTGTCAGCATCAACATCAACAGTTTAAACACAGGAGTTCATGAGTAGTTAAGGATAAGTTAATGGTGATGTGCCCCTCCAAGTAAAGTCATGACATAATTATACATTAACATATCATGAGTTCATGTTGGTTACATTTAGCTTAAACTTAAGTGTTAATTAATACATTAATTAACAACATGTAATAACTAGTAATAAAGGGAGTCGCTATTTACACAAGAACTCTTGTGACTCATGTTGTAGTTAACGTTTATTCATGATTAGCGCACGCCTTAACTAATCCTTTATTCATATTAAAGTAATGTTTAGTTTACATATTAACACATCAGTATTCATGTACTGTTATTGTAAAGTGTTACAGATAAAACAAAGAATCTATTTTTTGTGTCGTCTTAGATCTTTTGGAGCATCGAAAAAGATTCTTGAGCATTTTTTTTTATGTCTGTACATATGAGTGTTCTGCAGTATTGTAATTCTGTATGGTATATGAGTCTGTGAGTCTAAAAACAAAGTTGATGAACCAGATTAAAATCTGTTCAAAGACAGTAGGAAAGCCTCTTGAGAAATTATATGACCTTTTGTATTACAATAACTTCACAAGGCTGGCAAGAAACATCCTTTCGAACCCTAGTCATGTGTTGAATCATGAATTTACACCATTAATGTCTAAACGTCGATTTAGAGTCCCAAGTTTTAATAAAGTGAAATTAAAACAGTCTTTTGTACATCAGGCTGTCTTGAAGCTGAATAAGATCCGTGTAAAATGGATGTAAAATTTCTCTTTGTAAGGAGTACTTATGCTGTTATGCAAGAAAAATTTCAGATGCAAGTCTGACAATAAAGTTTTGTATTGTATTGTATTACACAAAGATTGTTTATAAATTTACATTTTCCAGTTTATTTTATTAAAGATTTTAGTTATAAATACAAATGCAGGGTTTTTAATTTTTTATTTTTACATATTTTAGCATATATTTGCCACTCATTTGCTTATCTATAGATGTTTCACACTGCAAAGAAGCTGCAACTAATATCAATATCTGCTGATTTTCTGCTTATAACTGCTAAAATCCATACTTAGTGGTGAATGGCCTGATACTAAGGCAGAACCGAAGAAACAAGGAGAACTCTGTCATGACAGGGCCTGGCCTATGTTTCGTGACCACTGGAGTATTATTCATGTTTAAAAGCACCATGAAAACAAACCATCCTTCATGGGTGGCTTTGCTCTTGATGAGGGCTGCAGAAGAGCTCCGGCTGTGTTTAAAATCAGTCAGGCCATCCCGGTTAAGTTCAGGTCAGCGGCTCAAGCAGGAGCTTACATTTCATGAGTTTTCTCTCTGTCTGTCTCTCTCTCTCTTTCTGTTCAGACTCCTGAAGGAGGGAAGGAGGTGTTTCGTTTGGGTTTACATGACCGAACACAACAATGGAGAGCGGTGGGGAACACTAAACGGGCAAGTGACAGAAACACGATACCACACTTAAAGGGGACATATTATACCACCTTTCATAAGATGTAATAGAAATATCTGATGTTCACAGGATGTGTATGTAAACTTCAACTCTAAATAACCCACAGAGTATTTATTATAGCTTGTCAATTGGCCCCCTTTTGGGTGTGAGCAAAAAAAAAAAAAAAATTGTCTGTGTCCCTTTAAATGCAAATTAGCTGCTGCTTTCCAGAAGAGGGCGGAGCCTTTATATGCTGTTCCAACCTGATCACATGAGGAAATGTAACTCATTTACATATTGTCAGAAAAGTGGTTTATTCATACAAATTCATGTGATTTAATTTGTATGAAAACATAAATTTTTTAAAAGTGGACGTGCCCCCAAACGCTGTCCATAAACACAACTGCCATCAGGGGAATGAGCAAATCGTACTATGTGTGAATGAGATACAAATTAATGCGAATTAGCCACTAAATCTAAAAGTTATGATTTGGCGTGAGATTGTGTTGGCTATTCTGACATTCTAGGAACAATAACAAATTTTTCTAAAGATTGAACTGCCAAAATGTCAACTGACCTGTTGCAAAGCGCAAACTTACATTCACAGTCAGACAATGACGAGATTACAACTTCAAGACTGCACAACATTTCTGAAAGGTTAGTGGATACATTTATTTAGTAGTTGTGGAGATTAAACTCATCAAATTTCGTGTTACTGTTTCAATGTTCAAATAAATATTACACTTTTAAATAATTATCTTATAAGTCAAAAGTCAGTCACCTGACTATACAGTGCATCATACTGTATGTGTTTATGAATTACGTGTTTTAGAGATGAATTAAAGACAGCTCTGGGGTCTCATTAATAAAATTTTGCACAGCAACTTTCCTAAAAGGGAATGTAGAGCAGAATCAGTTTTTATTTTATTAATGAATATGACACAAATGATGATTTAAGGTGGTTCAATTAAGTCAATATTTAAGTTTTCTTACAGCTGCGCACATTCTCCCATCAAGATATTTTTCTTCACAGCATTGTTTGTGAAAGAAGTGGTATAAACACACTTTTCCACAGCTGTTTTGTGCGTACGACAAATGAGACCCCTGGTATGTATGAATACAGTCAATGTTAACTTAGATGCTAACAATGTTATATATATACATATACAGCCGACAACAGAACATCAGAAATTTTTTATTTTAATTTATTTCTGGTGCAGACATTATAAATCTCTAGCTGCTTTAGCATGTAAACAGAAATGGCAAACTGCTATAGTGGTGCTGTGGGTGGAAACATGCAGATTAAAGGTCTGTAATTTTATAATTAGATTTCCTGACTATGCTACAATGGGAATGACTTTTGATAACACATGGAAAAAGTCAAAATTTCATGAAATGTCTCCTATAAATCTATCACATGTGCAGTTATAATAACCTCCAAGTGCAGATTAATTTGTTCTCGTCGTCTTTGTTTGCTGTAGTGGATTCAAGATTAGTGTGGTATTAAGTAAGCATGTACTCTCCACCCCAAGCCAAATGTGTCTCCTGTCCATGTATAGCTAACAGCACAGCTCTGTTAGGCTAGAAACAAACAGGCCAGCGTTATGTGGTATTATCACTGCAGCCACTGCATTTAGAGCTCCTAAGACTGTCACGGGTGGCTGTACAGTGTTATTTCTATCCCACATCATTTAGAAATGGCATATAACTCCATCTTTTCCAATCATATGACAAAAGTTCAGGCTGAAAATACAGAGCTTAAACCAATACTGCTTAAATGACTGTGCCAGCCATATTTATTTATTTATTTATTTATTTATTTATTTATTTATTTATTTATTTATTTCCTTGATTTATTTCCTTGATTTATTTCCTTTATTTATTTATTTATTTATTTATTTATTTGTTTGTTTGTTTGTTTGTTTGTTTGTTTGTTTGTTTGTTTGTTTGTTTATTTATTTATTTCCTTGATTTATTTCCTTGATTTATTTATTTGTTTGTTTATTTATTTCCTTGATTTTTATTTCCTTAATGTATTTCTTTTCTTTCTTTCTTTCTTTCTTTCTTTCTTTCTTTCTTTCTTTCTTTCTTTCTTTCTTTCTTTCTTTCTTTTATTTTTTATTTCCTTTATTTTTTATTTTTTTATTTCCTAAATTTATTTATTTTATCCTTAATTTATTTATTTATTTATTTATTTTATTATTTTTTTTTTATTTCCTTAATTTATTTATTTTATTTATTTATTTAAATTGATTTAAATTGATTTCATTTATTTAAATTTAGGCTGCACGGTGGCGCAGTGGGTAGCACGTTCGCCTCACAGCAAGAAGGTCGCTGGTTCGAGCCCCGGCTGGGTCAGTTGGCGTTTCTGTGTGGAGTTTGCATGTTCTCCCCGTGTTCGCGTGGGTTTCCTCCGGGTGCTCCGGTTTCCCCCACAAGTCCAAAGACATGCGCTATAGGTGAATTGGGTAGGCTAAATTGTCCGTAGTGTATGTGTGTGAATGAGTGTGTATGGAAGTTTCCCAGTGATGGGTTGCAGCTGGAAGGGCATCCGCTGCGTAAAACATATGCTGGATAAGTTGGCGGTTCATTCCGCTGTGGCGACCCCAGATTAATAAAGAGACTAAGCCGAAAAGAAAATGAATGAATGAATGAATGAATATTTAAATTTATTTATTAATTTATTTTAATTCATTTGTTGGTTTCCTTTTTATTCAATTAGTTTATTTTATTAGTTTATTGCATTAATGCCTTGTTCATTGCCCTTTATTTGTACCCTTATTTATCTTGTATGTTTATGTTTTTAATTTATAGCTTTATAAATTTTATTACTTTTATAGGCCTTTATTTATGCTTTTTAATATTTTTTTTCTTATTTATACTATGTATGCCTTTGTAGATTGTTTATGCGTATTAATTATTTTGTATATTCTTTTTTTATTTGTTTATGCCTATTTCTATTTATTCTTTTTGTTCATGCCTTTTAATTTGTCAAAATAAACCATCCGCATGGAAAATAAAACACACTTTTAGCCACATCATTCATTTTCTTTGTTTAAAAATCCTTGTACGTTACTTAACAGCAGATTTGCTGTGATTTAATGAACCATTTTCCTCTGCCTCTTTTTGAACAATTAAACTTTACCCTGTCAGTTACAGAGATAAACTGAACCGTCTAAGCCTCAGGCTCATTCGCTCAACCCAAAGTTATAAAATACATAAACTTGTAAAACAAACACAACTATAAAAATCTTTTATTTGCAAATACTGTTACGCTCAGGAAAAGCGATGTTGACACACCGGTCACGATCGGAGTGTTTGCATGACATTTATGACTTTAGTTTCCTCGATCTGTGTGTCTAAGGATCAGTAGTTGTCTTGTGGGCCTGAGGTGTGAATATGTTGCGCTCTTTGAGTTAATGAACCACCAGTCAGCAAACAAATATGATCTCAGAGCAAAATACATTGTAGTGACGAATTCTTGTAAGGAAAGAGGACAGATGTTCAGCTGTACTTTAGTCAAGTGACGTCAATTCTTCATGTTCCTTGTTGTAAGATGATGCTGCTTGAACTTGCATTTTCTTTTGTTTTTGATTATTTATTTATTTATTTATTTTACCTTGTAGCACATAAAATCCCACATTTTATTTATTGTTGTTCACTGAAACAATAGCTAACAACGTAAAATTGAAAATATTTTAAAAATTAATATTTTAAATCAAATCTGTAGTTACTAAATATTACGGCACTTTTTTTTTCTTTTTTTTTTTTTGAGTGCAATTATGATATGAGTTTTATTTTGTAGCTATAATAATGGAGTTTTTGCGTAATGTGCACTGGACTAACTTCATGGATTAACATGCTTTGTCTGTATAGCCAGTTTAAGATTTCTTTGAATTTTGACCCTCAAATAGAACAATTGATTTCATACCACAACAAATCTTTAACATTTGTTGGCATTCAGAATAGAAAAACAAAGTCCAGTCACAGCGCAATCCACATGTCAAATACGTGCACACTTTATCTGTGTTAATTGTTTTATGCAAGTTGCTTTAGGATATACAGTTGAAGGCCTCCTCTGTCAAATGTATTTTTTTAATATTTCCCAAGTGCTGTTTAACAGATTTTTAAACATAATAGTTTCAAAAATATATATTATTTTTGTCTTTGCCATGATGACAGTACATAATGATATTTACTAGTTATTTTGCAAAATACTAGTATTGAGCTTAAAGTCCTAATTTAAAGGCGTAAATACTTGAATAGGTTAACTGGAAAGTTTGGTAAATTAGGTAGTGGTTTGTTCTGTAGCCATGTAAAAAAAAGAAAATTTTTATATGGGAATAATAATAATAATAATAATAATAATAATAATAATAATGATCTTATGAAGTATAAAGAAAAAAAAATATTTATTAAAATTAAAACTTTATTTATAAAAAAAAATTATTCCAGCCAAACTAAAAGAAAAAAAAGAGTTACACTAGAAGAAAAAATATAATAGGAAATACTGTGAAAATCTTTCTTGCTCTGTTAAACATAATAATATAAATAAAAATGTAAAAAATATTCATAAAGTAAAATAAGGTGCCCCTTTATATTAAGTGGTTTTAACTAGTATGTGCTTACACTGATATTAATAATTCGGTACAATGTGGTTATTGTGTAAATACATGGACTAAATATCTGCATGTAATTGCATATGTAATTAATTTCTGTAATTACATTTTTAATTACACTGTTGACCATCTCTTACACCTTAACCCACCCTTAAACCTACCCATACCATCAAACCTGTCCCTAACCTTACCCATATGTAGGCCCACACGTAATCTGCGTGTGCAGAAATCCGCAGATTTTTAGCCCATCATTGAGTCTATTTATTTACTTGTGTAAATGTGTGTAAATTTATATTTATTCAGTTTTTAAATTAATTTCAGTGATATTACTGACTAATATGAAAATGTTCATTTAATTTATTTGCAGTACAGTTTGTAAAGTAATATTTTCTGTCTTTTAGTAGATATATTATATGAGAGACTTGCTTTGTTTACCAAATTTGTGGATCTAGATGGATTTGCATTGTAAACATTAAATAAGTTATAAAGCTATTATTTTTTATTTCATATATTAAGTTTTTACTTACGATACTCCCAAAATAATTTCGCATAAATCCGCAGATTTTTTTACAAAATTCTCTGCAGAAATAGCAAAAAATGTCCGCAGATTCTGTCTGGCCCTACCCATATCCCACCTCAAGAGCACCAGAAGTGTTCTGCAATACATTATGAACACAGTAAGTACATTGTATTTATATTTTGATGTACGTGCATAGTAGTTAAGGACATTTAATACAAAGTGGGACCAAAAATAAAATACAAATTTCACTGAACAGCTAATAATTTTGCCATCAACTGTAAGTGACAGCACATCTCATCTGGAAAGAAAAAAGCAATTGCAGAAAACAGTTATTTTGGGGGGATGTCCTTTAAACATGAACAAATGTGCATATAAATTTGATTTGGTAGTTTTAAATTCTTGCAAATTCACCTTTATTCAATACATCAGACAGCAGAAGTATATGGCAGATACAAAAACTCTATTCATGCCCATTTCCGATCATATCCTGAGTTGTAGTTTGAGTTAAATGAGCCTGGATAATCTCGTCTTCATTTTACACACACATTCTCATACAGTGACGCCACCTTTGTCTTGACCAGCCGAAGCCACAACAAGTCTGACATGATTTATTCCTTACAGAAGGTAATGCAGAGTCAGGCCTCATGTGCTCATCTGTTTACTAAAGCGCTGAACACTTCAATTCAATTTCTCCGCTCACGAGTCTTAAATCATAATCAAATCAAGCTCTAGTAAGTCTCAGGTTGGTCTTTGTCTGATAAATGTGCATTGACTGTCAGTTCTCCATGTACTGAACCAACAGAACCAAACACAACACTTAATGCATCACCGTGAGCATAAACACAAGGGCATAGTGTTCCTGTCATTGTGCTTGATGGCACGTAATGCTGAGTCCACCATAATAATCAAGTCTTACTCGCGCTGATAGCACCAAAACACTAATTTGGGTCAAAGGTTGCAGGTCGAGTTCGTAGAACAGCTGCTCACAAGGAAACAGAACACAGTGTTAATATATAAACTATAGATTATATATAACAGTAAAGATGTTCAAGAAATATATGCATTTTAATGTGTTGGTTTACATTTTATAGCTGTAAGAGGCTGTTTAATGGATTGTTTCTGTGTGATTTATTTATAAGCAATTATTATAATTGGTCATTCCATAAGAAGGATTTTTTTCTAATGTTGGTGCAATTAAATCTTTAAATACAATCACGATAATGTCCTGGCATATTTATAAAAAAAAATACAAATTAATTGTTATGTGATTATAGTTTGGCTGGTATTGGTGTTTATAACAAATATTGTGCTTAATATCTAATTACAATTTTGTAAGCTGATTTTTGATTTTCTTACTGTGCTTATACATATATACAACAGTTCTGTCTGGTTCTTGAATCTGATTGGCTGATAGCCCTAAGATATTAAAGAAATATCAGCACTCATACAGCCTCTTCACCCTTTTGTATTACTCCGCCCAAACGAGTGGCAAGCAGAGGACTACAGTTTGACAAATATTGCAGCTGTTGGACAACATAATGTACTTTTGAGGCTTTTTTAGGCGAGAATGTAGTTGTTTAGATTGCAAATATGCAGTTTATTTATAAGGATAGTGCCTATTTTAAACATTTATGAATTCAGAGATTCAGCACGTTGGCGGTTATAAGCCTGTCATACAGAGCAGAGCAAAGACGGTTGACGTTCTGCCACAAGATGGCGACAGAGACTGCATATTAAGTCCTTAGGTGAGAAAAACAGCATTTTTTTCAGCGTACATTTCAAACTACAGCTGAACAAATCATTACAGAATAGGTAAGTGGCACTCTAAGTCGATCTCTCTCTTTTGTATTTTGTAATGCTGTATTTATACCACAGTAATCTGGCTTTTTCGGGGTTAATTATTGTGATCTCCTGATTGCAACAGAGAAATACTAGAAAATCTTTGTAGACTGATGGCATTTTATGCCGTTCAGCCTTATAATCTTAAAACATGAGCAAAATCACCTGTTTTGTCATCATTTTAGACATTACGCAAGAGAATCATTCAAATACTAGCTCTAAAGTGACGTTTGTGAATGAACAACGGTTTCTGCTGTTCTGACGTCAGCTGCAGATGTGTATGAACAACGGAAGAAAGTAGTTCCTCTTAAAAAAGGGTTTTGAGATTCTCCGTGTTTGATTTTGATTTTTTTATATGTATACATGATTATGCCATCGAACTGTTGTATAAATGCAATATCACACTTGTAGCAGTGTGATATGGCTGTATATCGTCAATGAGCTACCTCTGTGGCTAAAGGCTAAATGTGTGTGTGTGTGTGTGTGTGTGTCCGTGTGTGTGTGTGTATTCCACTTAAAATACTTTTCTAGACGTGCCTATTTGTGAGGTTTAAGTGTGTTTTTGATTTGTTTTTACATTTACAATGTTTTTGGCTTTTTTTAAACTCTGTATAACTTTGTATGACTGTATTTTCTGTTATCCTTGTATTTATTTAAGTGTAAAGCACTATACACGGCACTATATACACAATTTATATAAACTGTTATTAATAAATATAAGCTCACTCAATTCATTCATTCATTCATTTTCTTTTCGGCTTAGTCCCTTTATTTATTAGGGGTCGCCACAGCGGAATGAACCACCAACTTATCCAGCATATGTTATATGCAGCGGATGCCCTTCCAGCTGCAACCCATCACTGAAACACCCATACACACTCATTCACACACATACACTACGGACAATTTTAGCTTACCCAATTCACCTATACCGCATGTCTTTGGACTTGTGGGGGAACAGCCATATCGCAGCCATATCACACTGCTACTTATGTGATATTGCTCATATACATATTATAATTGAGTGAGCTTATATTTATTGATCATTATTAAAATGTCAATTGTAAATGTTGTTGTTGCTGTTTAAAAATACCAATTTATATTTGATGATAATAACAACAGTTTATATAAATTGTATATAGTGCCTTGTATAGTGCTTTACAATTAAAGAAATACAAGGATAACAGAAAATAGTTATACAAAGTTATACAGAGTTTAAAAAAAGCCAAAAACATTGTAAATGTAAAAACAAATCAAAAACACACATAAACCTCACAAATAGGCAAGTCTAAAAAAGTATTTTAAGTGGAATACACACACACGCACGCACGCACACACACACACGCACACATTTAGCCTTTAGCCACAGAGGTAGCTCATTAGGAGATCATAAATCCATTTTGGATTTATAAAATGTGTGTATTTAGGTCCTTCCTCACATGGGATGTGTGTAATTGAGAGTTTGCAGCAGCACAAAAGAGGTTTTGTTCCAGCAAACACACACTCCACACGTGAATGACATCATTCCTGTGAGTGTGTGACTGCAGCC
The DNA here is from genome assembly GCA_903798115.1 of Danio jaintianensis. NCBI lineage: Eukaryota > Metazoa > Chordata > Actinopteri > Cypriniformes > Danionidae > Danio > Danio jaintianensis. Next base: position 9,648,210 of record CAIGQV010019029.1, on the reverse strand, counting down.
AATCGTGATTAAACTCTTCTGGTGTGTGTGTGTGAATCTGACTCTGGGCATTAGTTGTACTTCTGTGATTTGATGCCTTTCCAAAGATTTGTTTAAGAAAGTTTGCTCCAGTGAACGTTGTTGACATGATTCTAGACACAGTATATTTATGTAAATAGCGTGCAAATTTATTTCAAATTCAGTCATATTAAAACGTGCACTTCATACAAACAAGTCACATGAATAACAAACATTTGTATGTGAAGCGAATGAACAACAACAGGTCAAACACACACACACACAAAAGATGAAAGGCCAGTGTTCAGAAGACTGGCATGTGTGTTTTCCATTGGCAGAGCAGTGCTGGTGTTGGGTTACTGATGACTGAGGTGACCGGGCCAAACATAAGCCTTGATCCGTGTAACTGCAGTGTATGTGTGTGTGAGCATGGGACACGTGTGACACACAGACACGTGTGTTCTGAGAGCTGTTACTCCGCCAATGCAATCTGTTTGCATGGGAGATAAATTTGATAAATGTGTAAATGACTGCTTTTTGTGTGTGTGCGTGTGTGCGTGCGTGCGTGCGTGTGTGTGTGTGTGTGTGTGTGTGTGTGTGTTTCCCCCACGGCCTTGCCTGGTAACTGAAGGGGCTTTAGTGTGATTATGTGTCAGTGGAGTGTGTGTGTGTGTGTGTGTGTGTGTCTGCAAAATGTGAGCATGAAGTCTGCATTTACTGTAAACCACAGTTTAGTGGGGGAAGCTACTCCAGCTTCAGAGTTTCTTAGCTCTTGAAAAAGCTGTTTAACCTTTTAAAGTTTTACTGCTTTAAACTAAAGGAAGATTTTTTTTTTTGATTTATTGTGACAATTTTTTTATAATTACAACTATTATGTGTTGGTCTTTATACTGTACATTAATTCAAACATTATGTATAATAAAACGTCCCATATAAGTACAACAACAATTAGATTTCCATAGATACATTTGACGAGCACATCGGCTCTTCATCGGACAGTATTCAGACAGTATTCAGACTTTGTTTTGACACTTTTTAGACACTTCCGGATCACATGATCTCATTATCTCACAACAAAAAATAAAAAAATACACATAAATTACAGAACTTACATATTCAAAACGAAAATACTAAAAACAAATCTTATTAATATATCCCATATAAAGAAAAACATAACAGAATATAACATAAAAAAGCAACAAAATATAGCCGAAAAACCTTTACCCAAACAACTGATTAAACATTAAAGAAAGGGACGAATATCAAACTCCTCATTTAAACCTCTTGGAGACAACGTATCTAGAGAGAAAATCCAAAAGGCTTCACGTTGTAACAGCAATTTATTAAGATCTCTCCCCACCCCCGACATGGTCACTTAACAACTTCAGTCCCTATATATTGTAGAGTGGAGATAGAGTATCTCATAACTAAAAAAAAATACTGCGCAACCGGACTTCTAGGATCATGGTGTCTAATAGAGCATCAATGTTCAGAAATCTGAATTTTTAAAGGCCTACTCGTCTTGCCAATATAACATAAACCACACGAAACCACACGGGCATCACAACACATAGATTACGTTAGCTATCTCGAATTTTTAACTTTTTTGATGTGTAAATGTAGACGTTTTATATGTGAAATTGCATTGTTGACAATAGATACATTTGCACAATGTGACTAAATATACATTAAGGTAAAATTCTCGTTGTTAATAAACCATTAACAAACCATTAATAAATCATTAACTAATTTTGCCTTAACTCATAATTTGCTGCTCATTAATAGTGGTCAGGTTTATGTATTAGATAGTATTGGGGATGTAGAATAAGATCATGCAGAAGAATATGTGCTTTATAAGTACTAAAAAAAACACCAATAACTTAATAATAGGCAGGTAATAAGCCACTAGTTAATAGAGAGAATTGGTACTTAAACTAAAGTTTTACCAACTAATATATATATAATTTAATCAGTGTAGCTTCTGAACATGAAGTGTGGAGGCTAGTTGTTGGTATTTCTCAATGCTGATCTTATCGCATCTGCCAATGTACAGGATGTAGCAAACTGTTGGCCAACGCTGTTCCGTTCCTCTGTACTTTAATATCTAATCACTACTCCTCCATAATCATATGAAGTTAAACATGAAATTCGAAAGAAGATCAGAACATGTCCTGTGCTTTTGTCTTTTTCTGTTTGTCCTTCTTTTTTTAAACCTAAGCTAACACACACGCACATACACACACACGCATTCAATCACTCATGCTCATGTCTGGCAGACACTGTTTAAACAAAACTAATACTCTTGTTTGTCTATAGGCTCACATGCTATGCTGTGTTATAAGAAAACATGAAATCAGACAAGACAAATTTGAGGCTTTGTTTTAATTAGCCTTTGTTTGTTACATTGGTTTTTTAAGTCAAGTTAATGGATATTGTTGTGTTAAAGGGAGAGTTCACCCAAAAACATTTCCGAAAGTCATCATTTACTCACCATTGACTTGTTCCAAACCAGTTTGACCTGTTTTTTTGGACACAAAATGAGATATTTTGACGAATGTTGGAAATCTGTAACCATTAACTTCCTTTGTTTTTCCTACTATGGAAGTCAATGGTCACAGGTTTCCAACATTTTTCAGTATATCTTCTTTTGTGTTCACCAGAACAAAAAGGTCAAGAATGAGTAAATGATGGCAGAATTAATTATTTCTCTTCAAGCTGAGTTTGCACTGTAACTCATCAACATATTACATTACTCTGAGCTGTTCATTTCCACAGAATTATACATTTCGAAAGTAAAACTATCAGCAACGTCGGAACAATGCTATTTTATTAACTGATAGTTTTGCCTTTCAATAATAAATTATCTGAAAAAAAAAGTAGGTGCTTTCCAGCCATTAGTGTTTGAAATCTATAATCATATAATCTTGAGTTGTATATGTAATGGTACGCTTTTGGAGTTTTGCACAATGTACATGCACGTACGTAAGAGCCATGTTTTTTCCTCTTTTCTAAAAATAATGGCCCTTTATTGGCATTGATGGTTCCATGGAGAACTGTTCACATCCTAAAATGATTATTCTATGCCGTCAATGTAAATTCTATATCTACCTACACAAACTTTGACTATTCCTACCTGCTTCAGTCTTGTACATCTTCTTTTACTCTCCTCCCAACAAGCAAAGCAGGTTAGAAAACAGCACACTTTTGTTAATGCATGTCATATCTGACCGTCATCTTCGAAACACAAACTAGCAATCAAGCATATTTGTCTATTAGATCACAAATGGACACAACTTAAAACTGTATTTTCTGACTAGTCCCATTGTTTGTTATATCTTTTTGAACGTTCACTGATGAGGGCTAAAACCATGAACAAAGCGCCCCACAGGTCCGTCGGCCCCACCGGTATGTGCTAAAATACAGACAAAAAACAGCTCATTGTTGTTTGCCAGACAGCAGAAAGATTAAGTGATAGTAAATAGAGAGAAAGGCGTACAAAGTTGGAGGGAAAATCCATTGCCGCTTCCTGTCGGGTGACCAGACCGGCCGAGAACAACCTATGATGTCATGACAGCGAAACTGTCAAAACAGATAAAGTGCACACCTCTCAGTCGCCTACATGCTACTTAGACAATCTAAATATAAAATTTCGCCGATGATTTATATACACTCCAAATGTGGGATTGGTTAAGGCCTAGTGTATTTCTGATTCACCTACGATGACATGCTTTAATGTAACAGCTGTAATTGATGGCTAGAATTAAGCCCGTGGCACTAAAATGTAGCGCAGATCCAGACATGATCATGTAATGCCTGTCTAAATACACCAATGTGACCTTATATTCATTATGGGAGAATACCGATACATTGATATCCTTGTCTCTTTCTATCACTGTTGAGTATTGATGAATCTTACAGTACACTGCATTTTATTCCTGCAGGGTTAGAGTTGTTATTTAACAACGTTTGAGTGCTGGAAAGATACTTGTAAGCAATAATATGCAATGCTAGCAGCCTGATTCCAAACGCTTGAGCGTTCACTCAAATAGAGTAAACACGACCTAGTAGTGTCAGTAATGAAATATTGGACTTTGTCTTTATATGTTTGTTCTTGCAAGTGTCCTTAAACTCGGGTCTTCTGAAACTGTAGGCTTTGAAAGGAGGTTATGTGACCAATCAGAAACTGGCTCATTAAATATTCATGAGATTTGAAACTTCCTCATGCAACTTGGTTTCAGGGTCTGAGGTGGAATTTTAGCATTTTAACAGACTGAAATCAGCCAGAGGGAGCTTTAATGTCCAGCTGATAGTTGCATTAATACAATCTATATTACTGAACTCATTAATATGCAAATAAATATATCAACCTAAAGTTTAGAAATGAGAAGCATGACTTTGACTATGGGTTTCTGTAGGAAAGTATGTAAACATTTATCAGGAAACTGTTAAAGTGAACAATTCCAGGTTATGTTTACATGACAATGATTACAACGTGACAATGCAAAAGTGTCACAAACTGGTTGGAGCATAGTTAAAACTCCCTGTTCAGATGGATATGCGAATCTTATTTTAATATGATTTGGTCAAACCCCAATTGTAATTGTTTTTAATTATAGTATGAATTACATCATATAATTTTGTACAAATGAACCATTTTATTAACAATACTTAAAATAATTCAATTTTCTTGTGAGATCGGGCCGAATGAACATGCAATATACAGTATATGTGCATGACATCTCTGCTTTCACAAAACAGCATTTTTTGTAGTTCAGACAGAGACTGAAACAATATAATTTTTAATACCTGCACTTTTCGGAAGCCCCAAAACACAGTTGTCATATAAATGGGTAAAACACATACCTTAAAGGGCAAAAAAAATATAATTTTATTTGGTAACACTTTATAATTACACACTATGAATAATTTATTAAGCATTAGCATATAGTGAATTCATTATTTGTTAAGCATTAACTTTACATTAATAGACGTTAGTAAGCAGTTTATAATATTCTTGACCTACAAGCGCATTTATAATGTGCTTAATAATTGTACTTTCATAATTTGTGACTTAATTTGTGATTTTTCATGACTAAATTAAATATCGCATTATTTCCAAACCATTTGTATTTAAGAGTAGTTGGTGGTTTTTAAGATCATTCAGAATGAGTTAGTAAATGATTAATAAACTATTGAAATCAACGTTTATATATCTTATTATTCAGGCATATGGTAATGGTTACTATGTATGTTAATAAATGCTTTATTAACACAACTTCATGCAGTTTTGTGACCTATTCCTGCTTTGTAAATAAATGAAACAAATGAAATAAATAATATATAATAATAAATGAAATAAATAAAACACGCTTATAAATGACAATTAAAGGCTTAGTATCAAATGAACAATAATCTTCGCAATCCTATCTAAAAAATAAAATGACTGTAAAGTTTAAACATTGCTGAATAACAGGAGTGTCAAAATACAACATAAAATTGGATAAACAATATAATAATTTAACAATATGATGCAACATTTCAATGTTATTTAGCGATGTTTAAACTGTACAGTAATTTTATTTTAAATAAGGTTGCAAAGATCTATTTTTCATTTGATACGGTTTCTTTTGTGTATCTTCAAATGAATAGAAATGAATAAAGTCGTTTATGTTTTTTTTTCCTGTTTAGAATATAACTGAGCCTTTAATTGTCATTTATAAGGGATTTATAAAGCATAACTAGTCCTCACTTTAGATTAGGTCACAAAACTGGATGAAGTTAAGTTAATAAAGCATTTATTAACATACTAAGTAACTATTAGTATATGCCTGAATAATAAGAATTATAAATGTTAATTTGAATAGTTTATTAATCATTTACTAATGCATACTGAATGATCTTAAAAACCACCAACTATGCTTAAATAACTGGTTTGTAAATAATGCAATACTTAATTTAGTAATGAAAAATGAATCATTACCAAAGTATGAAAACACAATCATTAAGCACATTACGCATGTGCTTATAAGTCAAGAATACAGCATTTGTAGCTGCAGTTATAAACTGCTTACTAACGTTTATTAATTTAGAGTTGATGCTTAACAAATAATGAATTCACTGTTTGCTAATGCTTAATAAATGGTTCATAGTGTGTAGTTATTATAAAGTGTTTTTACACTTATTTATAATAACATATTTTGAAGGAAGCTGAAAACCTGTAACCATTGACTTCCATAGTAGGATAACCAATACTACAGAAGTCAACAGCAACTGATTTATTCATTTGTAAGCTTGGATTGAATAAGACGATGTCGTGAGACGGTGAAAGTAAAAAAAAAAAGTGAATGACAGTGAGGAGTCATTTAGTTGATCACATCAGCGATTCTTTTTAGTGTAAAAACGATGACAGGGGCTTCCTGCCTGCCAGACGTTATGATATAGATTTTGAGTCACCGCTGCTCTGAGAACAGCTGTTGTCAATCTGACAGTGATTCACAATGTAAAACAGACACAACTATAAAAGTAGACAGAGAATCCCCAGACGTTCTGCTGCTCGTACAGTCAGGAAGACAGACGCCGCTGGCTGCAGTTCAAACACAGAACACCTCATTACAATTTGACATTTAAATGCTTTCAGGCATCGTTTAGTTTGCTGTGTTCCAGTCTTCGTACTGACACAGAGCTTTGTTCAATCTGAATATAGCATCTGTTCAACACTGCCATTTTGCATAAAGGTTGCAGTCGCTGTAAACAAACAAAAAAACTTGTTAAACTTAAGTTTAGTATACAGGTTTCCAAGGAGTCATGGAACTTCTTAAATATCATGGTATTTTGAAAGGTCTATTCCAGACATTGAAAGTCATGAGATTTTATATTTAGAATATTTAAGTCATGGAATATCAGGGATTTTAAAATTTTATCCAAATGTAATTTTCTATACCGTGAAAAATACAGCAAAATGTGTTGCAGTCACACTTCATTTTGATGGACCGTTTGTTGAATTTAAGTTACATTGCATCTACATGCCAACTAATTCTCATTAGATTATAAGTAGACTGTTAGGCTGGGGTTAGGGTTGGGGTTAGGGTTAGTGTAAGTTGACATGTACTTGCAAAGTTTCTTATAGTCAGTTAAATGTCTGTTGAAGGAGCAGTATCAACAGATATTAAGCAGACAGTCTACTAATACTCAACTGGACCATCAAAATAAAGTGTTACCTGTGTTGCCTATATTGTTTTGGTAAGTCTTTTTTTTTTTTAAGTGCCATTTTATTCCTAAATGTCAAATGTCGTCACCAGGCTCTAATTGTTAAAATACTATACTGTTTTTATGTCTGCTCAACCCAACGGCTGCCTGTTCATTTTTCACTTTACATTATAATGTGGAAGTGAGCTGTTTTTTGTACACTAAGTATGAATGGAAGTGAATGAGAGCAGAAGTTTCAGCACATTTAAGTTACAGTGGCCTTTTACATGATGTTGCATTTCACACATGACAAAAATATAATTAGTATTGTCATCATTTAAAATGCAGTAAATGGTTAAGCATGTCTTTGTTTTCCCATGGACCTCTTGTTATAAAATCGGCTGTGTTATTACATTTTTGAGCCAAATCTCAAAACTGCCCTATTGTTTGACTGTCTCAAGCATAGTGAAAAATAAAGTGGACAGGTCATGGAAATTCAGCTTTTGAGTCAGTGAAAGTCAGGGAATTTGACATTTAGCTTAGAGTGGGAACCCTGAGTATATTAAAATCAACTTTTAAAGAGCATATTTTTTCATGTGCGATTGATTGACTGATTGATTGATTGACTGATTGATTGATTGATTGATTGATTGATTGATTGATTGATTGATTGATTGATTGATTGATTAATTGATTGATTGACAATTTGTCAAAAGTGTAATAATTCATAATATCGTTTGAGGAACCAATGTGGCCTCTGTTCAAATCTAAAATGAAAAGCTGTGGTTATTAAAATGACAGAAAGCAGATTTTCCAGTCAGTGTATTTTTTTGGCCTGTAAACTCTTGCACAAGCTGAAATATAACCAAATGAAACCAATAAAACCAAATCAGTTTTTTCTTTTCTTTAAAATTAAATACACAATTGTCAAAGAACAGACTTGCTATTCTTGTACACTCATAGTAACATGATGCACAGTGACATTTTATTTATCTCTGTTATCAGTATGAGTAACTTCACTGACGTCTCACATCATAAAACCTGTGAGATGTGTTTTCTGGCACGGATCATTTTAACGTGCCATGAAGTTAGCATGGCTATGAAAGTTATTAACCTACTTTGTTTTGTACTTTTGCATTTTATTACAAGGCAAATAAATATTATATAGAGAAACATGATGATTTTAATGGACCCCATCAGACATTTTGAACAAGTAATTTTGCATCTACATAACTATAACAGTCACGTTATTAGCAGAATGTCTGCTTAATGTCTGTTAACAACATGTTGAGTGGGCATTTTACTTATGTCAACTTAAGCCTTCAGTATGCTCACAGCTGTTGTTGTTTGCCAGTTGTTGTTGATGTTGTCAGCAAGTGAAATATCTAAGCAGCTGTTAGCAAACATCCAGACACTACTGTGCTGAGAGTGATGTCAAAACGACATCAAATTGACATCTAACATTGACATCAAAAAACAGTCCTATAATTGATATTTTACGTGTTTTTTATGTCAATCTGATGTCATTTTGTCATCAAGGTAGTTTACATGCATTCTAGGCATACAAAATACAGTGTAAATATGTTATTTGGAATTTAAGCTTTCAGATGAATAAAACTGTTCTTATATTGCAATACTTTATTATTTTGTTGGTCAAAAGGGCATCAATGTGTGGATGTCAAATGAACGTCAAGGTTTTGACATCAAATCAATTTGCATTGACGTGTTTTGTTTTTTTTGACGTCATTTTGACATCAAGGTGCATGCTTGGAAAAGAAGGCCTCAGAGCTATTGCATCACTATGCACCAATGATATTTCAAAGAAGTTTTCACTTTCTTTGATTTCGCTTTATATATTGGTATCTTTATTCTACTAAACGTAACCTTACAGTCTCCAATGACTGACATCATTGCAAAAAACTACTCATAATCACTAGAATGTCAAGGCAACCATCAAAACAAAGTACAACCTAGTTCCCATAACATCGTCAGTCTGTTATATTTGAGCCGATATTTGAGTCTTTCAGTGTTCTTTTGTGCTGTTCTCTACATTACAGCCCTGCAGTGTTTTGCTCTGTAAGCGCAACTGGTTTCGTATTGCTTTAATAAACTCCATCAGGAAGTCAATCTAGCGATATGCTCTCACACTCGAAGAAAATGCAACACCGCAGATGCCACAACACACGCTCATGCTCCGGGCAGAGAGACAGGAAGTGCTTTAATCAAGGGCTTCCTGTGCGCTTCACTCTGAGAGGCTTGTTGTGTCTGTAATACACTCACCAGCTGTTACTGTAGCAGCTGGAAACAGACCTCAGTTTGTGTCAGTGACTTAAGCTAAGGGAAACACAGAGCTCCTTATCGCCTACATCTTAAAATCTAGATTACTCATCCCTCCATTGTGACTGTAATGATAGTGATCTGATTGGCAGATTGTTGAGACTGATCTTTAAAACTACAGTTATTCCATCTTCTGTTGCTGTAATGATGATTGAAATTTGACTGATTGATTGTTTGTGTTACTTAAGCCTTTCGGTTTAGTTTGTAAGGCATGGAGTAGACTGTGCGCGTGTAAGATGGAAAAATGGGTTGTTTTTGTTAACGTTTTGTGTTTTTAACACCCAGGTTGGTACTAGAGAAACTACTGTCTTGTTGAACCAGTTTCTGGAGGGTAAACAAAGTGGAAAGGTTTCCTTTTGCACTTTCGGACAGATTTCCAGTAAATGATAATGAATGAAATGCTAATGCAGTTTTTAGAAAGCAGGTTTGTAGGTGGAAGTTAATATGGGAGGATTTACATCAAATCAAATTGGTCTTACAAGCACTTGGCTCGAGGGGTTTTATATTCATCTCAGGGGTAATTTTCCTTACGGCAATGATTATAAATTCAAAATAACCTTACTAACTAAATTTAAGCAGCAATAGAAGTTGACCAACAAAGTTTTACATTTGAACTTGAATCAACTTGCTTCAACTTGTAGGCCAAAATAAACCTATTAGGGTTAAATTGGTCTGAATTCTGGGTAATGTGGTAGTGAAGAACTTTTGATGGAAATGTACCTTTATTTTCAAATAAGTTTCATTTTATAAATTGTATACTATTAAAATCATTGGTCTGAAATCAAATAAAGGCTTCTGATTGAGTCACTTTAGTTCTACTCTTGTTGATCCATTAAATGAGGATTCTCATTATTATTATGCAACATTTTTTAAAGTTAAGGCAAAACCCATTGTCTTTTAGGTCTTAATTATTTTTATGTTATTTCACAAAGCATTTTAATGCTCAAACTAGCTCCTAAATCTGTGAAATATTAGAAGGGAAGAGAACTAAAACCACACCACAGGCTAAACTAAATAATATTTTACATTTATTTCAAAATACACATGCACACACACGCGCGCACACACGCAGACACACACACACACACACACACATACACACACACGCACACACAAAATGAACAATAAATGTTTTCAAAAATGTATGTATGCAAATATATAAATACAAATTAAAAAATATTTTTACTTAATTATTTTCTAAGAAAAATACATTACATGTAACATTGGAAGAATCTATCTAAGAATCTTAGAAACAATATTTAATGTCTAAAACATTAAAAGTAAAGAAAATACTTTTTATATTGCAGTTCTTCACTTAGCCTGCATTTTGAAAAATGTGGCAACATTTTTATTTTGAAACCTTTATTTAAATATGGCAACAGAAGATTGCAAAAATACCAATAAATACTTGACAGAGACTCTATGACATCATCCATAGCAACAAGATCAACCCTGCCCCTTACTCTTAGTTCAAGACGTTTCTCTATTCTATACTAAAAGTTCATCTCAGCAGTTTTGTGAATAGAGAAAAATCTTAACTAAAAACTTTTACTGCTATTTAGGACAACTCTTAATGGTAAGATAAAATGTTTTGTGAATTTACGCTTCCTGGTATCAAGGGATGAGTCTTTAAATATCTTGTTGCTGTACGTTTATCATCTTATCAGTACCTGGAGTGAAGTCTTACAATGCAGGCACATAAAAAAAATTCAAATGACTCATGAAGGCCATTGTTATTGTTTTGGTCTCTATGGCAACACTGTTATTGTTTTTACGCCACCAGCACAGGGCAAAGTGTTGGACTCACCAAGGACAGTGGGAGACTTCTTGTGTGTGTGCGTGCGTTTGTTTAAGCTTGACAGACTGAAACTCTGATAAGTCAGAAAGCACAAGACTGGAACATTGTTCTGTGTGTTTACTTCCAAGCAACAGCAAGAGGGAGTATGCTGTCTGAAGCAGATCTAGTTGGTTTATTTAGAGTTACTCAAGGTTGGACAAGTCTGTGTGATATGAAAATTTACAATGTTTATTTTGCTAGAGCACATTGGTATTCTTTAGGTAGAAAATTAATCAGTGCAAGTTGATCCACTGAAAAATAAAAAGTTTAAATCAAACGCAATTTGCTTCTGCGTTTGGAGTGGCGGTCCTTCTCTGTTGACATCAGTTTGACAGCTTCAGTCACAATATTCTTAACCACGCCCTTCTTACCATTAGTTTGCTATGAGGGAATGATGCAGTGTTGGGGAAAATTACTTTTGAAAATAATGCATTACAATATCGAGTTACTCCCAAAAAAAGTAGCTAGTTGCTTTACTTAGTTACTTTTTGTGGTAAGTAATGCGTTACTTTTTTTTTCTTCTTTTTAAATACAGGAGCTCTGCAATTAACAACTGTATAGCCTAGACTTAGCCTAGACACCGATTATTGAAAGTTTAAAGCAATGTGTTTGCTACTTTTGTACTTTTTGTCTTGTTGGTTAAGTCACTGTCCATTCACTGTTATCCCTAAAGTTGTATTAATTCAAAATATTTAATTCAATAAACATAAAAAACAAAGTTTTTGCTCAATTACTGCATTTGTTTAGTTTGGTGTACGATTTGCATCATATTTTTTATTCTATTGGAATGTTTAAATTGAATGTACTTAACAGAGCTTATTCTAGTCTGTTGTCAAAGGAACGATGTGCAAGGGAAAATGTGATTGGCTTTTAGGTTTATTGTACCTAAGATTTCAATAGTGTTGTACTTAAAACCCTTTATTTCAGTCAACTAAATGTTTAATTAAATGCATTTGAAATCATAAGTACAATAAACTTAAAAAGTATCATTTTTTTCAACAAGATGAAATGCTTTTTTAGGGCAACTAGTTTCCATAAATTTTTTAAGTTCAATCAACCTGTACGGGCTTAGAGTGTTGAAACAATCCCCTTTTCCTTTTTTTTCAAAATAATGAACACATTCTCTCATTGAGTGCATGATTCAATGTAAATACATTAATGTAATTCAGCAATTTATTTTAAAAAGCTAATTGATTAAAATAAAAAGTAACTCGCTTTACATGTTTTTAAAAAGCAACTGAAATAGTATTACTTAGTTTTTTTTAAGTAATGAGTTACTTTACTCGTTACTTTGAAAAGTAACATTATTACGTAACTCGCTTTACTTGTAATGATTTACCCCCAACACTGAAATGATGCACAAAAAGAAAGCCCCACCCCCTACTCAATATTCCATTTCAGTTGGAAGTATACTGAAATAAAAGTCTGAGCAACTTTCCGGTTCATGCAGACTTTAATCCAAAAGTAATTTTCACACACTGTTTACAGCTGGACTTCTACCACCGAATGGGGTTAAAAGCCTTGTGCTGGTCTCTAATTCAGTTCTTGGGTAACCTACAAGTATGCGTTTAACAGATGAAAACAACAACGTAGTGCATGCAAGGTGCACATTTGATCAGTAATTGATACTACAATGATCAAGGATTGGGATTGAACCTGCAATCTTTCTCGCTGACTCTATTTACACTTAGCATTAACATGTGTAAAACAGTTCGGTCACAAGTGTCCAAGACGTAATACAGGTGTATGCAGTCTATCCAACTTCCTTCAAATGTGGTAAAAAAAAAAAAACACTCATGTAATCAAATGGGTTTAAGCAGATATTACGGATTTGGATTTAACCTGCAACTTTTCCTATTACTTTAAACCTGGGATTAAAGGCATAGAACAATGAAAAATAACAATGACCAAAAAGGATATTTTGAAAAATGCTGGTTGCTGACACCATATTTTTTTTCCTGCTATTGAAGTCGGGTTAGTCTTCACAAAGTGGTCATCTGTGCTAATACTGAAACAACATTCCAATCAGCCAATCAGATCAGATTTGATGGATAAGTTTACAGTTTATGTTAAGTTTAGGCTTTCAGCACTCCAATTTTTTGTTGTTGTTGCTTGTTCCAACTACTTCTTTAAAATGAACTGAAACAACACAATTATTGAGATTTCGTTGGGAAAAACTTAATATTTTATGTTCAATCCACTTAAATTTGTTTAATCTGTACAGTTAACTTAATCGATTTGTGTTGGGACAATATGAATGAATTGTGTGGAACCCTGCATTTTATTACAGTAAGTTAGGGTTATGTGCTTTTACATCATTGTTATCCAACTAATAATTCCATCTGAGTTTGGGAATAATTTACAGTTAAGGTTAATTTTAGGCATATGGATTACTTTTTTTAACAGGAATGATTTTCCAGGACTAACATAGATGTTAAATCTAGGATCGCTTCTTACCTGGCAAAATCAACCATAAAGGTTTAAATCCACATGAGAGAGTAAACAATGAGGCAATTTTCATTTTTGGGTGAACTTTCCCTTTATCCCTTAAAAACACGTGTACTGTAAATGCAGTCTGAAATGTTTCCAGCTTGTCCATTTTCTAGCACTTTCAGAGGTAGTGGTAAACACATTCGATTGGTTTGTTTCCATAGAGTAAACAGTCAGGTGAATAAATATTTTAGAATAGAAATCAAGAATTAGAACCTGCAACCTCTTTCACTGGCTCTGTTTACACCTGGTATAGAGATGCATCAATCTATGGAGCACTTTTCCCCTGCTTTAATAAACTAAATAGACTTCTGGAAGACTAATTAGTTTGCATAGACTAAATGATCACCCCAGCCTCCAGCCATTTTTTCCGGTATTGTCAATTTTAGCCAAGTAAAATAAAGTTTCTATTTAACTGCAGTCTAAACATCAATTTGGACACACACAGGGGTAGAGTGGTAAATCTGTTCAGATGTAATCAGTACAGTAAGGGCTATTTTGGTTTTGCTAGCACTATAAATGGGTTGTTTTTAAACTTGCAGGAACTTCCTTCTGCTCTCTTATAGATTTATTTGTTTTCATTCCATTCCGCAAGGGAAGATAATCTTCTTCTACAACTTCTTTGTAACTCGCTCACATTTCCCCTTTATGTATTTTCACTTCATGATCTATTTCTCGGAAAAAGATCTTTGATTTCAGTTCGGCTCCTTTTTAGAGGGAAACGATCAGATTCCTATCAATGCCCTGTTGACAGAATAAGGCTGTTTTTGCGATTATGCAGATGTTGTATTGTGGAGACACTGAGGCTCATTTTGGTGCACAAACAGGCCTGGAGTTGAGCAATTACTCTTGAAACTGAGAGCGGAGAAATCAGGTCACAGCATCCCGGGTCTATTCTCTGGAATAGGGAGCGAAGGCCTCTTTGCACACAGGCCAAAATCCCTTCAGATGAAATTACATCCTCTTAACCTTACAGGTGGGAATATTTCTATTAAAGCCACTGTTGTATTGAGAGTTCAACTATATGTCTTGTCCAAGGGGATTTGTGTTATGATGTAACTGATGACATTATATAACTGTGTCCCATATATGAGAGATGCATGCATGTAAGGACAAACTTGTTTACGATCGAATGTTGTTTCACAAATTATTTTTGCTCCCACTTTATATTAAGTGGCCTTAACAACTACAATACCTGACAAAAGTCTTGTCACCTATCCAAGTTTTAGGAACAACAAATAATAACTTGACTTCTAGTTGATCATTTGGTATCAGAAGTGGCTTATGTGAAAGGCAAAGGCCTCTACGTTTAGCTTATTTTACCAAAATAAAATATGATCATGCCTTGATTTTTAATTATTTAATTAGGACACTAAGGTCTGACTTTGCTTAGACAAAAGTCTTGTCACTTAACAGAAATAATGCACAGTATAGAATATAAAGTCATGGTGCAGTGGAAAAAGAATTAATATTGTGTATGACTCCCATGAGCTTGGACGACTGCATCCATACATCTCTGCAATGACTCAAATAACTTATTAATAAAGTCATCTGGAATGGCAAAGAAAGCATTCTTGCAGAACTCCCAGAGTTCATCAAGATTCTTTGGATTCATCTTCAATGCCTCCTTCTTCATCTTACCCCAGACATGCTCAATAATGTTCATGTCTGGTAACTGGGCTGGCCAATCCTGGAGCACCTTGACCTTCTTTGCTTTCAGGAACTTTGATGTGGAGGCTGAAGTATGAGAAGGAGCGCCATCCTGCTGAAGAATTTGCCCTCTCCTGTGGTTTGTAATGTAATGGGCAGCACAAATGTCTTGATACCTCAGGCTGTTGATGTTGCCATCCACTCTGCAGATCTCTCGCACGACCCTATACTGAATGTAGCCCCAAACCATGATTTTTCCTTCACCATACTTGACTGATTTCTGTGAGAATCTTGAGTCCATGCAGGTTCCAATAGGTCTTCTGCAGTATTTGTGATGATTGGGATGCAGTTCAACAGATGATTCATGGGAAAAATCCACCTTCTGACACTTTTCCAAATGATCAACTAGAAGTCAAGTTATTATTTGTTGCTCTTACAACTGGGATCGACGACATGACTTTTGTCAGGTAGTGTATGTGCTTGCATCAAAAAATGAATACAATGTACTTACTGTGTTCATATTTTATTGCATATTTTATTTTATTAACACTACTTGTGGTCTTGAGGTGGGATACGGGTGAGGTTATTGACAGGTTTGGTGGTATGGGTAGGTTTAAGAGTGGGTTAAGGTGTAAGGGATGGTGGTCAACCGTGCAATTAAAGATGTATTTACAGAAATTAATTACAGATGTAATTACATGCATGTATTTAATCAATCATAAAGTACAATGTAAAAGCATGTATTTACACAATAAGTACATTGTAACAAATGATCAATTTCAGTGTAACTACATATTAGGTAAGGCCACCCTGATATAAAAAGGGACTTGATTTGTTTTGGTAAATTAAATAAATTATAAATCGCTTTAACATGGAAACATAGTCAATTATTTTCTGTATTATTTTATCATATAAGCAATTTTTTTTAAGTTGAAAATTAAGCTATAAATATAAACCTAATCTAATAAAATACTTTTTAACTATTGAAAGCAACTTCATATCTACTATTTTTGTGTTCTTGACTAAAAATAAAACTATAGTTTGTCCTTATAAAAAGGCTGTATAAGGAATATAACTACTAGAAAATGTAAATTTGTATCCAAAAATTTGTAAAAGCATTTTAGTCCTTATATAGCATCTTGTTACAAACTTGACAGTCTCTTCAAGTAATAATAACCAAAAGCTTTTTAAACTCGTAAATCGATACCAGAATGGTGAACAAGCTTTCCAGGTCTACAAAATGAGGTCATGACAGAAACGGCTCCATCGCCGCCTTCATATCTGCCTATTTGACACTTTGAAAAATAACAGTTTGTGTCTGGCATCGCATTATGGATCATAAAATGGATGGAAAACTAGATAACTATATTAGACACAGAATCTCAGTGAGCTGCAGGCGGAAACTTACATAAGCTGAAGACTCAAAGCTGAGAGTGTGTTTACACTGTTGGAGGAAAACCAGCAGCAAATATGTGACTGTTTTAATATTATAGTGTAATCAAATGTATAATGGCCGTATTTCAGTGTAACTAAAAAAAATTATCTTTGCTTTTTATTGCTTGGAGACAGAAATTCCTTGAGCCATTGCTTTATACAGACTTTCAGCAAAGCATTATGGCTAAATTATGAAAATCGTATGCGATTAATACCATATTGAGTGTAAATTAGAGTACATCTGGCCTAACCATAAGCACTTTCTTATTCATTTATCCATAAACCATTTCATTTATACTTTTTGAACATGAAATAGATGGTTATCTGTTGTGCTTTGTGATGATGAGAGAGAAATTTGATGAAATTTGACAAAAGGTGGACTTGAATGATCATGTCAAAAGGTATTATGCATCTTAATACATCACTACAGTTAATAGACTGGTATCATTGTATTTTATATTGTCCTATATGGCTATTGGTGGGTGGGGTCAATACAAATAGGCCGGTCTCTGGTCCCGCCCACCACTGTCTGAATGCTACAATCAAAATTACAAATGACACTCTATTATCTTTAAAATGTTGCAGTAAAGATTATGTATTTACATTTTTTATAACTTTACTTTTTTTGGATGTATTATATGTTGAGTTATGATTTTCAAAAAGAGTGCAGCCGAGTGTGATGTCATATTACGTCTATTGTAGCATCTGAGGAAAATGTAACATTTATTAGTCATACTTTTACAAATGTTTGCATTGTTTTGTAAAACCCCTTTTGGATTAAACTTTTTTTTTTACATTGTTAAAATTGTTATAATTCATTGTTTAACATTAATTCTTCATTTTGAGCAATACAGTTATATAAAGTAACATTTCTGTATATAATTAATCTTTGATACAAAAAAAGGACACAACAAATTGTAGTGACATTAAAACCATTGCAGCGTTCGAGAGAATTTTGTGTCCAGACTTCAGTTTGACTGCAGCTTAGGGTTGTGTTCACTTGGTAGGTTTGGTTTGATTTAAACGAACTCTAGTATGATTGTTGTTAATGTGGTTTATTTGATTAAGTGCAAATCCTGCAGTCTGAATTAAACAAGTGTGTCGAGAGCATTGAAAAGATGGATCTTAGTCCACTTCCAAACTAGCTGAAATATGAACACACAAAAAGGCATCAAAAATAACAAAAAAAAGGACACTGTGTAACATTATGCAACAGAAAAGGACCGAATGTTCATCAACAGTGCTGGGTAAATTGCTTTTAAATTGCAAAAATTACAAATGATTGCAGATTACGTAATCTAAATTGTTACTAATTGCAATTTCCATTATGTAACTAACACCTTTTACGTAATGTAACCTGCCTGACTGGATTTTTGATGACATCTAAGATTATGTTTGACAGTTGTTCATCACATCAGTTACTATTATTTGATTACTTTGCACCATATTGGTCTACAATACAAAGAAAGAAAATGCATTACATTCTTTGTAGTCAACAACATGAAGTTGTACGCAACATTGCTTCAGATTTGCCCAGACTGCAGGTTTGAGGGCAGATCAACCGTCATAACAATGTTAAAAAATAATAATAAATTTTTTTTAATAATAATAATAGTAATAATAATAATTAAATAAAGCACTTAAACACTCTAAAAATATTTGTTTTCCTGTATCAGAATGGTGTACATGCAAATTGTTGTTAAATTATTGATATATTAATTTCAGGGGAGAAGTCAATGTTTTAACTTCAAAATAGGGTTCGGATCGATAAACATATTTGGGAATTCCTGTATTACTTGAAATATTAATAATCAAGTACCACTGACATTGGAGTGACATTCTTCCACTAATCATCCTGGCTGCCTGATACATATGCTGGAACGTTCCACAATGTGATCACAATCAAAAAATCTCAAAGGATTTGTATGGCTTTTTATTTTATTTTCTTCATCTGTCTTAAGCTGCTTTGACACAATATACATTGTTAAAAAGCACTATAGAATTAAAGATGACTTGACTTAAGTTGACTTGACTTTATATGACCAAAGTTTTCCTGGTTTAAAAAAAATCCAAATAATCCATATTGACTACCCAGCCACCCAACACTGCTCACAATGGTTGTCCATTACAGTTTAATACAGGCATCAGAAACACATCTCCTTGCAGCAGATCTTTATTTTCGTGTGAAGAAGGAATTCATTGACTCCTTTACACACTTCATAACCTTTGATAGTTTTCAAATAGCACATGTATCATGTATCACGCACATGCTATTGTTTTGGATGTTAGGTAAATTCTGTCTCAAAAAAGTACATGAAGACAATGTAAATGCTAAGCCAAACTGGAATAAATGATTTTTTTTTTCTACTTAAAACTAAACTCTTTACGAGTATCCCCTATATATATATATATATATATATCATTTTAAAAGCCCAAAAGTCACATGACATGATCCTGCATGCTAAAGGTCAACAAACATGTTTTTCCCCAGAACGGCACAGATGGAAAACAGAGGCTTTGCAGACTGTTTTGGCTGCTGTGTTCACATCTGAAGGCTGTTGAGAAGGTCTCTGTCGTGTTATTTTAAAGTGAGAGCACATTGTTTTCGTAGGAGCTCCGAGGAGCGGTTAGATAACAGGCGCTTCTGCTGTGGTTTACTCTTCGCTGTGTGCTACTGTGCTGACAGATGCTCAAGTGTTTAGCCAAACTGTACGTTTGGGCACGTGTGCAAATAGGAGCTGTTGAAAGTGTTACGCAACAGCATTCAAGAGTTATGCTCTGATTAATCTGCTAACTATATCCAGATTGGTCACTGTTTTTCGGAGCTCTCACTGTCTTTTGTAGTGATTCGCTCACTCTCCGTGTCTCTTTTTCTGTGTGGCGGTCTTTGTTTGTCTTTTGTCTAGTGTCAGTGTGAGGTGAAATTGGAGATTATGTGTGACTGGCTGACTCAACAGGTGAGTAAGGCAGATTTGTGCTTGGAGCAATGGCAGAGCTCCAGAGAGGGGAACCTTTCACACGCAAGCCCTGCATCACAGCACTATATGCAAAACACTCCGAAAAATAAAGCTCCTTTGTTGACTTTACTAGTTCCAACTTTCAACATTGATGAAATCGCTGCATTTCAAGAAAGGTTCCAAAGACTGACTTGTTCTTTACACAACAAAAAGTAACTGGGAAAACCCCATTTTAGAATATTTGTTTTAAAGAGTGTACATGCTACATGCTCATTGATCATACTACTTTTTACCATCTTTTGATATTAAGACATCTTCCTACCTGGCAGCTTTATGTCAAAACAACATAAAAACAAAACGTCAAAAACATGTCATTTTGACATCAAGGTAATCAATTGACATCAAATTGATTAGCATTTTTGACATCAAATTGACATCTATCATTGGCGTAAAAAAATCTATAATTTTTGATGTGTTTTTGACACCAAAATTAGATGTCAGTTTGATGTCGTTTTGACATCAAGGTAGTTTACATGAATTGTAGGGTTACAAATCAGTGTGAATTTGGAATTGAAGCATTCACATAAATAAAACTTGTCTTTTATTATAATAGTTTTTGTTTCGTTAAGTTGGTGGTCAAAAGGGCATCAATTTGTGGATGTCAAATGGACATCAAAGTTTTGACATCAAATTGATAAGCATTTTTTGTGTGTTTTTTGACATTTTTCGATGTCGTTTTGACATCAAGGTGCCCACTGGGTTACAAAACATACCGATAGCACATTACAATAAGGTTCCATTGTTTTTAATACTAGTTGATATATTTATTAACATGAACAACAAACAGTACACATTGTTAGTTCATGTTAACTCACAATGCATTAGCTAACGTTAGCAAGCAACTTTGCATTTCAATAATGCATTAGAAAATGTTGAAGCATTATTAATAAATGCTGTACAAGTATTGTTCATTCTTAGTTTGTGTTAGCAAATACAATAAATAACATTAACTAATGGGAACTTATCGTACAGTGTGACCAACATATCAAGATCATTTTATACCCTAAAATAAAGCTTTTATTTCTGATATTATCAATGCATAAATTATCTTCATATTTTTTGTGGAAACCATGATTTAAAAGTACCATTAAAAAGTGTGGTCACACTTCATTTTAAGGTACAATTCTAACTAATAAACCATTAATTATTTTAGCTCAGACTCCTAATTTGCTGCTTATTGATAGTTGTTAAGGTAGTAGTTGGGTTCAGGTATTAGGTAGTTTAGGGATGTAGAATAAGGTCATGCAGAATATTCAATTTATTAGAATTAATAAACAGCCAATATCTTACAAATAATATAATAAGACACTAGTTAATAGTGAGAATTGGGACTTTAGGGATAAAGTGTTAACAAATTTGTATGTGAGGACACATTCAGTTGATCAAAAGTTACAGTAAAGACATTCAGAATGAATAAATCACAATCAAATAGCAAATATTCATTTTCAATCAAAATACTTTAGAATATTACAGTATTATTGTATTTTTATTTAATGCTTGGTGAACCTTTATTTACTGATCTGTACTCTTTTAACCTCTCAGCCCTCCACTGTCTGTCCTGCTTGATAACCTGATAAGTTTAGTCTATCAGTTTGCTTTTAGCGTCTCTGTGTTCTTTGACCGGTCTCGCAGCTCTGTTGTGGTCACAGATTCAGGGACTGGAGAATTAGGAATCTTATCTGCCTTCTCAGCAATGCATTATGGGAGTTTTGTGCTGTAGGCAGAATCACCTCATAACAGATGACTGAGCAGTTCAACTCACTGACCACTGCCGTAAACACACACAACCCTCACTTTCACCACACTGACAACTGACAGAATCCTGTTTCTCTCACAGGAATTGTGCTGGATTCCTAATACTCATAAAACCATAAATAACAAATCAGATGGCATACTTTTAACACTACACCTTTAATTTGTGAAAATAACAGTGCTGTCACTCTGACCTGCACTGTAAAAAGTGATTAGTTGATTTTGCTTTTAAAAAGTGAGTAAACCCATTGCTTTTATTGCGATTAGTTGAGTTTACTTAAAAAGTGTGTAGGCCAGTTGCTTTTTAATGCAATTAGTTACTTTACTTTAAAAAGTGAGTAAGCCTGTTGTTTTTTAAGGGGACCTATTATGAAAAAATCACTTTTATGTTTAAACACAGGTGTGGGGCAACAATGATTCTTTTAATGTGGAAAAAATTATTAATAAATATTTTTAATAATCACACTTCATAAAAACAGTTTGCAGAAACACTTTGATTGACATTCTCCCTTTGTACATGTCATCAGAGGGGGGAAACCCTGCCCATAAGTGTCTCCCTCATTAGCATAGACAGCCCTAGCAGCCACTATGCTGACACACAGGTATTTGTAGCTCCCCCCTCTTTTGAAAAGAGGGCTGGGAGCACAAACTCATTTGATTTTAAAGCAACAGTCACCAGAACAGCACAATATGTATCAAAGCCTAAAAATAAAACGTTAATGAACGCATAATGAACTGAAACTTCACATACAAGCTATAGGGATAACAGTGACTTATTTTACATCTTCTAAAAAGGGGCATGATAGGTCCCCTTTAAAGCAATAAGTTGACACTTAAAAACATGAGCAAACCCATTGCCTTAAAATTATGTACATTAACTGGGTGGATAAAACATTTACAACAAGTTACAACAGGTTTACTTTACTTTTAAGTACTAATCACTTTTTACATTGTGGCTGTACCCATAGAGGCAAATGCTGAAAGTTCACTCGTTCACTACAGAACATTCTACATAGTGCACTATATAGGGGATGAGAAGTGAATTTGGACACAGGTCTTGTTTACTGATTTGCTGTTCTCAAGGAACAAAATCTCAGGTGTCATTAATCCACTTAATGCAGTATGCTAGGAATGAGGAAAAGGAGCCTGAAATTTTGAAAAGGTTCATTCATGCATGAATAACTATAACTGCGTGAATAACAATCACTGTTTATATGTTGTGGTAATCAAACACTTGTATTTGTTGTGACTGGTCACCTGACAACTTACAAAAATGCTGTTGGGCTAGTGGCCTCCTAGAGCTTCAGACCCCTTCTTTGTCCCTTTGTTAAGTTTATAAATGCATAGAGTTGATTTTCAAATCTAGAAAGTTTTTCAGATTGGCTTGGCTTTGGTTTGTTATGATTCAGAAAGTTGTTCTAGTCAAAAATTTGATTGTCATTAGACATCCAGAATTAAGGCTATAAAAATATTATAATAACACAAAAGAGATTTTCACTAAATGAGAACATTTAAGACTGATTTCTTTTTCATTGGCCAAACAGATAGCTCTGCCCCATAGACAGGACGCGGTCATTGTACTTTCAATCTGCCAGACTTCCAATATCATTAAGTTTCATTCATTTTTAGCCCTGCAAAACAGCTTATGTTACAAACTGTTTTTTATCACGTTATTTTAATGTTTTGTCATAGACACACTGGTTTGTGGAGTTGTTTGGCTGTTTACTGCCATTTGTTATTACATTTATTTAATAGAATTGTATCTCATATATCTGCAGACGAATCGAAAGTCTAAAACAGCAGATTAGAGCGTTCTTCCGCATTGCAAAAAAAGGCGGATTGGTTAAACCAGTGCTTCACTGTGAAACTTGAAGTTTTAATTAAAGGAATAGTTCACCTCAAAATGAAAATACTCACCCTTCACTTTTTTCAAACCCCTTTGAGTTTCTTTCTTCTATTGAACACACAAGAACATATTTTGAAATCAGTAACTACTAGTGACTTCCATAGTATTCGTTTTTCTTACTATTGATGTAAATGGCCAAGCTATTCAACATTCTTCAGAATATCTTCTTCTTTTTGTGTTCTATGGAACAATGAAACTCATAATGCTTTGGGATGACTTGAGTAAATGATATACATTTTCACTTTTGGGTGAACTATCGCTTTATGCCAGTGCTGCATTGTGAAATTTGACTTCTGAAGTTTTATGTTAAAGTTCTAAGTTTCTATTTAGATTTCATTAAATGAATGGTATAATCCAAAAGACTAGAGGGAGATACTCAGCATGTTTACTGACATCTGTTTTTAGGGTGAAGAAAAACATGAGAAGATGTTAGATAAAGAGAAGATGGAAATGTCCATGTTCCATTGAAAGAGAGAGATGAGCACCTGCTGACATGGCGGAGATCTGTTCAGTCTTGTCTGTGTTTGTGCTGCGGTTGCGTCAGGAACACATCATTTGAGCTTCAGTACTGATTCTTCTCTCTTTGATGTTTTCAGTGAGAGAGATTGAGAGTGCTGGCCTAGAAAAGGCCACTTGTGTAACACTTTCAGATCCTCACAGCTGACTTTTAAGAAAAAAACAGACTCATCTGAGTCAACTCCAACTTTATTTGTAGTGCCCTAAAACACCATGAATGTTGACCAAAGTTATTCACAGAGAAGTCGAAATAAACAATAAGGAGAAACACAACATTTGATCCAATAAGTTCAAATAATAGTAACATTTTAAAAGATCTGTACAGAAATAAAGCCTAAAATTTTAGTACGCAAAAGAGGTATGTTTTGATTGATGCTTTAAAAATGCTTAGTGTAGGAGAAGCTTTGGTTTAGTTCCAGAGTTTTGGAGCATACACTGTAAAAAAATATCCATATTTTATCCAAATATCCAGCGACAGTTTCCATATTTTGTGATTCACAAGTGTTTTTCATTTATTTAAACTTGTGAATTGCATTATGGGACCTTGATCTCTGCTCTGTCAACTTTTGATGTTGAAGATCCAACTCTACACTGTTAACGATTTTTGTAAATTACACAGTATTTAACTGTAATATGAACAGAATTTTACTGTAGGACATGCAGTGCTACACGGTATGTATTTTAAAGTTACATTGTGAAACTTGCTGTATATTTTACAGTAAAGATATACAATATTTTAAATGCATATACAGCAAGATAAATGGTGTAGTAAATGTAAATACAGTATTGCTGCTGTAATTGATTTACAGTAAGTTACTGACAAACTGCTGCCAGTAAGTTACTGTAGATTACATAAGAAATTGTTAACAGTGTACAGTTTAACAAAGTGACTTTTGTTGACATTTTAGTAGTTTAGTAGTATAAAATAATGTGTAAGAAATAATATAGAGAGAAATAAGTCTATAAAATAACAGAAAATGTACTGGCAGCTTATTACAAGGTTTTTGTACCATAATTTACAACACCAACCCAGACAATATAGCCCTTTAAACTATTTAAAATGTCAATAAAAGTCACATTTTCAAGGTTAAAAGTTGTTGGAAGAAAGATCAAGGTCTTATAATGCAAGTCAAAAGCATAAATAAACATCAAAATATAAAAAAATGAATCACAAAATACTTAAATCTGCTAATTTATGGATTTTTTTACAGTGTAGACTGAGCAAGATCTGTGAAGCCAGATTTTGGAACATTTACCAGAAGCTTTGAGGCTGATATCTATCTAGGTAGTTGGAAAACAAAATTCCCTGACCGAGTAAAACTGACTTTCTCTTCATTTTTCTGTATTTTGTGAGCCCTCTGGGTCTTGAGAAGAGACAGATTGGAGTCGGTGGACGCTGAGGTCACTGGAAAACAATAGTGCCGAGTCTTCATCACTGTCTGAAACTCTAAATCTGTTTAAACAGGAAGCCCCAATGACTCTCTTACAGGGAAAACAGACCCCCAGCGATGTGTGTGTTTGATTTGGACTGTGTTCAGTCGACTCTGTCCGGCTCCACCCGTCCCTCAGTCCCGCTCCTCACACACAATTACAGCCTCAATCACTACATCTTCGTCTAAATCTGACTTTTTATCTCAGAGTTTCAGGAAAACGCACTGTTGAGGGCTATTTTTAGTGTCTGGTGTTTGAGGAATGGGTGGTCTGGTGATGATTGTAGTTTCAGTTGAATCATTTTGGTCTGTTTTAGGGTGGATTTTTTTCCTTTTAGGAGGAGCAGAATGTCTGTTTATGAGGTGATTCTGTCAGCCCTCCTTCTACTCTTATATAACCATGATACTGAGACTACATACAGAGAGATTTACATGTGAGAACTTTAACTTATTTTATAGAGCTGAGAAAAATAAATCTCAACATCCTCCGTTTTAATCAATATTATAGGCCTTCAAAAATGGGAGTAAATGAGATATCCATAAAATATCATGCAAAATTGGATAACACTTTAGTTTGACACAATTCCCACTGTTAACTACTTACTTACTACCTTCCTATTAATATATTATTGTTTTTAGTACTTATAAAATATGATCTTATTCATTCATGTTCCTTCGGCTTAGTCCCTGATTTATCAGGGGTCGCCACAGCGGCCGTTTATGATCTTATTCTACATCTCTAATCCTATACCCGATACCAAAACCCAACAACTACCTTACTTTTATTATGCAGTTCATTAGTACTTTGAAGTAATAGCCTTGGTTAATGGTTTGTTAAAGGTGTGTATTGTACGTTAAAATAGTGTTACTGAAAATTGAAGTACTATGGAAAAAACACACTTTGTAGATTTGAACAGTCCACTACCCATCTCATCTTATGCAGAAATAAATGTGTCATGAAATGTTGCAATCAATGTGAATATTTAGTATGAAATGTTTACAAATGTTTCTGATCTCATTAGATCTTATTCTGCATCTCTCATCTCTACTAGTAAGGTAGTAGTTGGGTTTTGGTATCGGGTATGGTATTATGCAGCAAATGAGCACTTTGAACTAATAGCCTTGGTTAATGGCTTGTTAATAGTGTGAATTGTACATTAAAATAGTGTTACTGAAAATTGAAGTATGATGGGAAATAACACATTTTGTAGATTTGTACAGTCCATGACTCATCTCATCATATGAAGAAATAAATGTTGCAATCAATGTGAATATTTAGTATGGAATGTTAACAAATGTTTCGGATTTATTCTCATTTCAACGCAATTGTTTTTACTTGATGCATAACAGTTCCTCTGTATTATTAAATGAATATAATGTGTAGTAGGCCTATTTGTGTCCCTGGACCACAAAATCAGTCATAAGTGTCAATGTTTTAAAAATAGAGATTTATACTTTACCTGTGGAATAAATATATAATGAAATAAATATTTGGACATCTGGAATCTGAGTATTCAAATCAATTAAATTAATGAGAAAATCATTTTTTAAAGTTATCCAAATTATGCTCTTAGCAATGCACATTACTAATCAAAAATTACATTTTGTGAAGTTTTATAAACACATTTCGAGAGAATGACGCGCTATGATTGACTGGCTGGTCTCACATCAAACAATCATATGATCAAACAATCTGACAATTTCAAGCTGACATAAATATCCCATTTTCTTTACCTCTCTCATCTTCGTTTTTGAAGAATCTACCCATCCACCCCTTCTCCTCCTATTTCCCTTCTAAGAGCTCTCGAGACCCACCTGAGCTCGGACCCCTTTCTATACTGACTAACCAGGAGGGAGCCCTGGGCTCAAGGATCTCCAAACTCAGGGCTCTCTCCCAGGACAGCATGCCAAACCTGCAATTATTATCAAGCATTAGCTTAGTATGAACTCTTGAAAATGTATTAATGATAGGAAATGTTCAAAATATACAATGCAATTCAATTCAAGTGTATTTTTACAGTGCTTTTCACAATGATTATTGTTTTAAAGCAGCTTTATAAAAGGTGCACATTATTGCATTACTATCAGAAAAGTTAAGGTTATTAGTTACCAACTTTATTAGTTAATAATAACTTTAACTAATTAACTAGTAACTAATAGCTTTTAACAGTTAAAGTTATTATATATAGACGTAGTGTACCTGCAGTTATATAATATATAGATGATGTCCATTAAATATATTTATGGAACTTGATCTTTACTTAATATTCTAATGATTTTTGGCATGTAGGACTTTTTTTTTAAATCATTTTGACCCATACAATGTGCACCATAAGACTGGTTTTGTGGTCAAATTTGTTTTTGTTGTTCTTATTTATAGATATTTGGTAGATATATTCCATATACCTACCATTTTTAGTTTAGTTTTTTTTGTCACAACAACCTGTAGCTGTAACTGAACTGACCTTAAACACATGAAACACAAGTTCTTACATCAGTTTGGGTTGATCATGACCAAAAATAATGACTTGTGTTTGTGTCTCAGACCAATTTATTGAGTGAGGGGAATCATCAGACAATTTGAAACCAACAACTGAAGTATAAATCAATATTTGTAATATCTATCTCCTGAGAAATTAAAGCATTGCATTAACCATTGGTGTTTCTAAGCCAATTAAATCAAGCATTACATTTGAGAAATCTTGTGAAGCCTATTGAATTGAAGCTTATGGAGAATTGCAAAGTTTAATGTC
Organism: Danio jaintianensis; assembly: GCA_903798115.1. NCBI lineage: Eukaryota > Metazoa > Chordata > Actinopteri > Cypriniformes > Danionidae > Danio > Danio jaintianensis. The sequence goes on along the minus strand of CAIGQV010019029.1, from coordinate 9,619,906 downwards.
AAACCAATGAATGTGTTTTTGTTTGTCACTCAACGCAGACTCGCCAACAGATAAAGCTGTGATTATACAAACAGATGCAAACTCTGCACAATCACTAGCAGACGCAGTCAAAATCTATGCAATATGTTACATAAGACATATGGTAACTTTGAGGATGAGACGAGGGCTACGTGCAGGTTTTGTTTTTCCAGATGGAACATTCAGCATTCCCGTACGGACACAAGGGTTTAGGGTTTATCCTCAGGACTATAACTAACAGTGGATTAGAACACGACGCGGGCCGAAGGTCAAGCTGAATCTTTAAATTTCTCTAAGCCATCAGGTATTCAGGAAGGAAATGAAAAGTACAGCAGGCTCACGTTGCTTTTGTAATAAACATAATTCTCTTGACTGAAGCCAAGGGACATTGCGTTTCATGCAAAAGTGTGCATTGATGGATGTATTACTAAATTAGAGTCCTTAGTCATAATGTACCAAGTGATGTCATGCTACTAAATTTACACACATCCGAGCTGATTTTGTGCAATGGAAAGAAAAGGAAAGGCTGAAATTATAAATTGCACCAGCATTGTTGTTTCATTTGCTGTTATCTGACACAGCATTTATTTGAGCAGGGAGATTAAGGTTTAATGTTGGCTCGTTTTGTGTCCGAGTTTTGTCATGAAAAGGTGAAAACGGATAATAGGAAACATTAACCTTTTTTCGAAACAAGTAAACTTGCTAAAAATGAAACTAAAAAATGAGGTACACTGTAAAAAATTGAATGACAAAGTCAAGACAACGAAAGTTTTTATGTCTTATTTTAATAAGTTATACAAAATACAAAGTTGAACGTAACTTTTTTGTCAGTTTGATTGCTGTAAGTTGAGATGACTAGAAAAGTTCATTTGATTCAGCTAAAAAAATTAAGGCAGGAAGATTTTTTTTTTACAGTGTATGAAAGCAGTAACAAAATCCCGTTTTAAAACTCTTGTGAGTTTCCATATCTGTCAGTACGCTTCAATCAATCCTGAAGTGAAACTTGATTTTCATTTCCATAAAAGATACAGATACCAACCACTGGGATGTTTGCTTTAGGCATATTTTTATATTGTTAACTTTCCAGTGTAATCTGTAAGACATCCAAAGACTATTATCGTAAATAAAATAAAAATAAATGCACAGTGTAATCATTTAATCGCTCATATATAATTAATTATTGTATATGAATGAATGAGCTTAAGGAGGAATATAACATATCTACCTTACATTTTTTCTCAACTTTAGTCAATAAGACAATAATAGAAGCATAAATAAGACTTCCACTTAAAATGTATTAAATATATGCATCATGAAGTGTTTGACATTGTTTCAAAACATAACGTATTGTATTTTGTGTCAGTTTACTTTAATAAATACATATCTTGTGCATCATATTCTTTTGCACATTTCTTTGTACTGTTTATTTATTGGTTATAAAATTCCATGATATAATTCATTGCTAAATGAGTACCGTTTAAAATTTAAACACTAACATTATATTATTCAATGTGTCTTTCATATTTTTAAAAATATATTGTTTCTTAATTTTTTAACTATTATTTTTATTTGCTATATAAATGTATTGTTATGTATAGGGATAAATATTCAATTATAAAATAAAAACATCTAATCTTATATTGCAGTCACTGTCGATGAAACTTTCAATGGCAAATGTTACACTTTTAGTATATTAAAAATGGTTCCAAAAAGTCACACCTACAAAATAAAGTAGATGTATGCTTTTTTTTTTCAAATATTTTCCAAATCTTGTATCAACAACACTATCATTAAGTGCTTCGGTCTTTATGTAAGTTGGTGTATTGGCAGCATATGCACACACATATACTGTAAGCCTGGGCTGTACTGTTCATTGTTATGTAATTGTTTTAAGATGAGAGTACAGTAGGTGTGGTCCTGACACTGACAACAATGCATAATGATAATAACAGTAAGTATCACATAAAGAAAGGTAGTTTCTACAACACACGAGGTAAAGAGTTAAACTTTGGAAAGTAAGTTAGAGAGAAATCTATCTTGTGTGTTTGTGTGTATATAAAGCTTGACAGACCAGCATAATGAAGAATAATGCTAAATGTAATTTTATACAAGACTTTAGCACAGAAATGAAAGCGATCTATCCTGATGACAGTGTAATATGTTGTAATCACACATGCTGAGAGAGAAGTGAAAAATGGGAGATTCCCTGGAACCGTCGTGACAAACTGACTCATGGTTTGGCCGTAACTCCTGTCAGGAATAGATCCTCTTGCATAAGCTGTAAAATTCATAACTTAATAATTTAACAGCATTGTGGCCGGTAAACAAATCTCAGTTTGTGCAACAAGTGAAATTTAGGGACAGATCATATATGAATATCATATGAATGATAGGAATCTAGATTTGATTAGAGTCGCTGATCTTCTTTGGATCATCTTTTGGTCTTGGATAATCTTGGATTGTGGTGCATTTGGTTCCCTGACGCATGAGACTTTTTAAAAACATTATTGTAATTTATACACATTTAAATAAACACTACACTTTTTTTGCAAACAGGCTCATTTTACAACTCCCTATAGTTAAACATTTGAGTTTAACCATTTTTAAAACCATTCAGCTGATCTCCGGGTCTGGCAGATGCACTTTTAGCTTAGCTTAGCTTAGCTTAGCTTAGCATAAATCATTGAATCGGATTAGACCATTAGCATACACAGTGCCTGAAAATAGTGCCTAGCTGTAACTAGGTGGAAACGATGCGTAATATCATTGCACTTTCTGTAGCCGTGGTACAACAGCAAAGTTGCTTGATTATTACGCAGGAATGAGAGTATAGTTCCTAGCCATATTGACCTAAAAAAAGCAATTTTCATTTTCCGTCGGTCTTAGTACATGATGTAACTACAGAAGAGTCAAGCTTTAAATAGGAAAATTATTAAAACCCTTATTTGATTTTTTTGAGCAAGATGCGAATGGTGTAATCCAATGTGCTTGTTACGTGTGACGTCACGAGAAAAGCGGCTTCTGGGTCCAATCGCTCTATCAAACTGTATAGGGAGACTCATCCAATGGTAATAATAAACGCTTACAAAGCGATGTAATACTTTCAAAGATCACGATCGCAATATATATATATCCATGCTTAATATCCGATGGCCAGAATGTGATAAATTTTTTATAAATTGTAAAAATTTTGGTATTTGTGATGCAGCAAGCCCAGAGACTGATTTTATATAAAATTCACTTTAATATGTGATATGACTACAAAGTGGCCATAAACGAATGTTTTCTTAATTCAAATGAGTAGCGGCTTGGACCCGGAAATAGTATTCCATACATCACCGATACGTCATGACTTAACAAGCGGATTCAAGTATCTATGCTAAGCTAAACTAAATGGTGATCCCGCCAGAGCCGAAGATTGGCTTAAAACTCAACGGTTTAACTAAATAGAGCGCATTTAAAAACAAAAGAAAAGTGGGGTGTTCCTTTAAAACAAATAATCATTATTAAAACAATATTATATAGTAAAGGTACAATTTTATGCATTTTTTTCACTGACTACTCTACACATTTTAGGTTTAGTCTGAGTTTCTCCAGTGTTTCCCATGAATAAATAAATTGAACTTGTTTTCATCACTAAAGTGAGATTTGAACCACTTGTCTATGTACACAGCATGCTATCATTTTCATACTTTCTTTCACAGCATGCTCTCATTTTCATTAAATTTCTTCTGCCATTGGAACATTATTGTAAGGGTAAATTACTGGAGAGTCATCTGCACGTGTGTAGAAAACACGTGTGCCATCCACATTGGGTCATTGTTGTTGTTTTTTTTATTTGTTTAGCCTTTTGAAAATAATATCATTTACAAGAAATGAGAAGGATGATAAATGGGATGTTAATCTTTGACTAGTATTGTGTGATTCATATCACTAATGAGAAGTTGACACCAGTTCCCAGCTTTAGATCGGAAGCTGCTGGTTTTGTGTATCTAGGTGTTGTTTTCTGTAGCACCTCTGGGTGGATGAAGTCATGTTCTTTCTACATAAACCGCTCAGAGTGTCCCAAAGTGTGCCAAGTAAATGCACGCCAACTTACTGTATGTCAGTCAGTCTTTAACTCAACTTACAGATAAGACAAGGCAGTCAACGATAAGAGGACTATTGTGCTGTTTGTCCTACATATGGAGACCTTTTGTTTATGCTAGTGTCTGCAAATGTGTGCAGCTGGCTAGTCAGTCTTTCAGATTGTGTATGACCATCAAATAGTTCACGTGACTCTAATGTGAAGCCAGACTTCATTCATCTCAATGGAAAGCATATTTACACTGTCTGAATTGTTTCCTTGTGTAGTGCACTATGGGCCATTCAGCATATTGAAAATGGTGATTGTGTGAACAACTAGCTGATTTCAGCTCTAGTGTCTGTCTATAGTGTAGTAGGAGGGAGAAACTTGAGATTGGACAGAGTATTTGATGAGAAACTGAAGTGCAGAGTGATGTCATTAAAATTGTTGATCTGTATTGGCAGAAGTGAGAGATTGTTAATGTTCACAAAGTGTGTTCCATTTGGAAGGGCTCATTCCTATGTCCAAATTTCCAAGTGGAACGTGTTTATGGAAGAAACATTGAAGCCAAAACCCCACATGAAACAATAGTAATTTATAGTAAATACTATAGTTTTCTGAACCATACTGTAGTAAAGTGCTTAAATTAGTCTATTGTGGTGATTCTATAGTTGCTATGGCAACACAACAACTATAGTAATATAAACAAATCACTCAATGCTTTAGAGTATATTATTTTACAACACCAGTTTATTGTAGCAAAAACTAAAGTATATTACAGTATTTGGGGCGGCACGGTGGTGCAGTGAGTAGTGCTGTCGCCTCACAGCAAGAAGGTCGCTGGTTCGAGCCTCGGCTGGGTCAGTTGGCATTTTTGTGTGGAGTTTGCATGTTCTCCCCGTGTTTGCGTGGGTTTCCTCCGGGTGCTCCGGTTTCCCCCACAGTCCAAAGACATCCGCTATAGGTGAATTGGGTAAACTAAATTGTCCGTAGAGTATGTGTGTGAATGTGAGAGTGTATGGGTGTTTCCCAGTGATGGGTTGCAGCTGGAAGGGCATCCGCTGCATGAAACATATGCTGGATAAGTTGGCGGTTCATTCCGCTGTGGCGACCCCAGCTTAATAAAAGGACTAAGCCGAAGGAAAATTAATGAATGAATTTAGTATGCTGTAGCATTCATTAGCAAAGTGTTGTAAACATGGTTAGAAAACTATAGTATTTACTATTAATTACTATATTTTATCATGTGGGGTGTCCCCTTCAAAATTCCTCACTCCTATGGGCCCTTTGAAGTGGCCAGATTTGATTAGATTAGATTCAATTTTATTGACGTTACACATGTACAAATACAAGCCAACGAAATGCAGTTTAGGTCTAACCAGGAGTGCAATAGCAGCAAGTGCAGGATATAGGTATAAGTTATAAAGTGCAATTATAGAAAAACTATGGGTAATATTTACAGATGGATGTACTAGGAACATTATGTACAGGTTGTATTAACTATGAACAGCACTTTTGAGCACTTTGGTTTGGAACAACACTTCAATATGGCGGCCATGATTGTTTTACACACCGAATAAACTTTTTAACTTCTTACAGCAAATTCCACTTTTTAATTAATACATTTTTTTTGGCACCAGTTTATTAGGAAGTGATGTTTTTGTTCTCTTTGACTTTTTGGATGGAAACGGTGCTTTATTTGCAAATCTTTCATGTGATATTCCAGTTTTGCATGTAAATCTAATTCGCATCTTTGGATGGACACATAGCTATTGACAAATGAAAGTCTAACGGAATTGGAACAGTATGACATAATGTGAGGAATTTAATTTTTAGTTTCAAACTAATCCTTTAATAATCCTCATTTTCAGTTTTTCATGCATGATCAGATGACCCTTTGTCATCTCCATTGAACTGCAATTCCCAGTACGGATGAAGGGCTAATCTAAACCAAAGATTACACCCAAAGTTTGTGTCAATCCATCATTACTTCTAACAACATGAGAACGTTGACCTATAAGGTTTTTATTACAAGATTAAATCTGTGTTAGTCTTTGTCAATTGTTACATAACCCCAATCATGTAGGAGCCACACAGCGAAGACACATTCGCTTATGTAACCATAATGATTTACTCTGGAGCCAAGAGTCCTTACGCTTGTTTAGACACTCAAGGGGGTAGGTGCTAATTCAGCGACTGTTCAAGTGGCTGTTTAGACAACACGTAGCCTCTTCAATGCCTTTGTTGCCACATTGTTTTCGCACAAAATTAGACCGAAGTGTTGTTAAATTTGGAATGGTGTTATGGAAAGGCCATCACCCCCTCTGAATGCGTTCAGTTACTGGTAAATGTTTTGTCTGTTGGCAGTTGTAAACTGACCATCATCTGTTTGTTTGACTTCCTCCCAGTAGACTCAATAAATGCTGTACAGTGAGGAACAATGTCAAAAGGAACAATTCAGAGCCCCTTTATGATAACCCAAGCGCTTGTAAATGCTCGCGACCATTTGCTGACCCTGGAGAGGTTATACGTCTACTATTATTAAAGTTTATTAAACATTCAACATTTTTTGGAAATAGGCTCATTTTACAACTCGCCTAGAGTTGAGTTTTACCATTTGAATCTATTAAGCTGATCTCTGGCAGGAGCCTTTTTAGCTTAGTATAAATCATTGAATTGGATTACACCAGGGGTGCCCAAACTCGGTCCTGGAGGGCTGGTGTCCTGCAAAGTTTAGTTTCAACCCCAATCAGACACACCTGGACTAGCTAATCAAGCTCCAACTAGGCTTTCTAGAAACATCCGTCCAGGTGTGTTGAGGTAAGTTGGAGCTAAAATCTGCAGGACACCGGCCCTCCAGGACTGAGTTTGGACACCCCTGGATTAGACTATTAGCATCTCGCTCAAAAAACACTTTTGGATCATTTTCCTATGTTGGGCATGATCCTCATATCATGAAGAGGGCAGAGTTTTCTACTAAGCTAAAATATATTTGCCTGCCATCGAGGCGTATACTGTATAAGCTATTACATTACATGACAAATATTATAGTAAATACTATAGTGTTTGGAAGCATACTATAGATAATTACTTGAATTAAGCTGTCGTAATTATATTTTTGCTGTGGTGCTGTAGTAATAAATTATTCAATAGGCTTCAGTTTTTTTTTCGCTTTAATTATACACCATCACAATGCAACACAGTTTATAATAACGTTATTGATTACAGTTTATCAGTTTACTATACAACAGTATTCTGTAGCATTCAATAACATTATACACTTTACTATGTGGTTCAAAACATGTTTATTATAAATTACTATAACGTTAAATTACTATCCCCCATGCGGATATCTTCCAGACATCACGAAATAACAGATAAAAGCATACAAAAGCATGGACGCATAGTCTACATTATATTATTTATTTATTTTTGTAAGGTGGAATGAACTTAATGAACTTACCATCAACAAACATTCACCACTGCTGCGCATCTCGATGTTCACATTACAGTTGTTTATTCTGCCGGAACGCCAGTAAAGACATTGATTATTGCAAAACAAGACTGATATTTCATTACAGCGATTACATGGACAGGTACGTTATTTATATTCTCCTGGATTTTGTATTAGTGTGGTGGTGTTTATATCTGATTTTTATATAACACATTAACATATTTATACACATAGTTAGGCCTGTATATAATCTTTATTGGTGCTGTCAAACGAATTATCGCGTTCAAAAAAGTTTGTACACATGTATGTATTGAATAAATGTTTATTACATGCCGCCTTTTCTTCCGTTTTTTCAGCCAGTTTCTTGAACTTTCTCCCATTTATGAGCAAAAACTTTTGAAAGTCTATAAAAGCTGTTCGGCATTTCATATTTTAGCCGATTTAAACAATTATAAACAACATAAAACAGAAATATTTTGATGTTCTGATAGTGATTTCTATGTAGAAGAATCACTTCCTGCCCTCCATCTGAATTTCACCTGTCATCAATGACGTCATTTGAAAACAACCTATATAAAGCTTCTGTAGTTATATTGTGTATTGAGACCAAGGGGAAATTATAAGTTGCTATTTTCTAGGTGGATATGGCTAGGAACTATACTCTCATTCCGGCGTAATGATTAATTAAAAAAAATGTTTGGCCTTAGTACACAATATAACTACAGATTTATGCTAAGCTAAGCTAAAAGTGCTCCTGCTCGACCTAAAGATTAGATGAATGGATTCAAAAATAGTAGAACTCAACTGTTTAACTCCAGGGAAGTTGAGCCTATTTCCAAAAATTGTCCTTGCTCCTTTAAAGTAAATCGGCAACAGCAGGCAGCCTCCCTGGGCAAAATGAGCTAATTCCGTTATCCCTAAAAGGCAGACATGAGGCAATATCTCCATAAAACCTGAACCTCCTAAAAAGCAGACTTGCCAAGCGTGGAAAGGCCATTTTGATTATCCCAGTGCCAAATGACTTAATGCACATAAAATCAATCCATGCTGTGAACTCGTTGGTTAAGATTAGCTTTAAATAATAACTGATCGCATTCTTGGGAAGCATCGTCAGTGTTCACATACAAACTCTAGGATTGACCGTCAGACAAACAAAGTGATCGTGTGTTACTCAAACCCAAACTCCAAAGCGAATCAACGGACGTGCTAAGTGACTCCTGGCAGCCCATTTGTTTTGGGCCTCCCACTAAAGAGATTACCAGAGGCAAATACCATCAGTGAAGGGGGTTCAAGGAGATAAATTAAGGTATTTGTTTAATACAGGCTTATTTTCTTTATGCGGCTGCCAAGTTTTAGATCAAATGGAGAGGGGGGTTAGGGCAGTAGAGCTGGATAAGACACAGATTCAGAGTATGAAAATAATCCAAATGCTAAAAATGGAAGATGACTTGGGCATGTCGCCCACATTTGTTTAAAAAACTTTTGATTGATTCATTGTGAACAGAGAAAAACACACAAGTAGTTGAACTAATTAACCTGCGTGTGGGTGATTCTGTGTCTGTATGTTTATTGAGTGTCTGTCTATCTGGAATTTATGGAAACAATTTCAAGATAGCTTTCTCATAATCACATCGGCATGTGTTATAGGTTTCATAAGGTCTCGGAAAATCTTTTAGATTTGTAATGCAGTGGAGGAACTCACATCAGAAAAAAAAGAAAGAACTCAGTTGTCAGATGCAAATCTTACACAGACCTTTATTGTTCTTTTAATAGTTGATTTTTACACCACATACTGTACATACAGTCCACCGCAGTTCTTCTGAATAATTTACATCTATTCCTCTCGGTTACAAACTTTTACAGACATTTTTTTGAAGTGGTCATAACATACTTTAACCTTCTTTAACAGTTCATTCTCCTAAACATACTTTTCATCTTCCTTCTCAAAACAACATTCTGGCTTTATACCAGTGTTTCAAACGTTCCTACTTCATGAAGACACTACGAAATGAAAAATAACAGCAAACCAAAATCCATGGATGGTTGCTAATATCAAGTAGCGTCAATCATCAAGTCCATCTAGTCATTTCCAACTCTATTCCAAAGCGTCCTTCTAAATCTCAACTCAACATTTCTCTAGCCCTCATTCAACTTTTTACACGACAGTCCACTTTACATCAACTTTCTGCTTTGACAGGCATGTACATGCACTGGGCCCTCATGATAATACAGGCAGGACTCAACAAGTAAAGCTCCATGCAAGATGCTACATTGAAAGTCATCCATCATTTTAAGGGGGTGGAAAACAAATATGGCTCAGATTTGATTTTTTTGTATAAACAAAAGAGCAAATTTTCCAATTGGAAATTTATAATTCATATTGCTACTGACATAGAATGTATTTTGATAAAAACTATACCATCTGATTTAAATATAAAATGGAGCTGATAAAACATTGTTTTATGGGAATGTACTTGTAAGACTTGCCTTCCAGTAGAGCTTTGATTCAGACTTTTACAAAGTAATTTTCATTGCTTTGGATATTTCGTCTTTTTTCCCCTCTCAGTGGGTGGTATTCCCTTCTAAAAGCTAAACACAGTGCTTTTAATAAAAACAAAAAGAGCTACAGTAAATATCTTATTGAGAAGTTTAAAAAAAGTTAAACTTTAATTACAAAAAGAAAAATCATTATTAATAAAATAAAACGAAAAATGACCAAACTAACAGTAAACAAGACAAGTTTGTGTGATCTTGCGCTTTCACACAAATCAAAGTGTTTCATAGTGATTGGGATGCGTCTTCAATCTTCAATCCCTTGAGATCCACACAGTCGCCTCACAAATACTGTCTTTCTGGTACTGGTGCGGCCCATGTGGACCAAGGAGGGTTTGTTGGGGGAGGGATTTGGTAGTAATAGCTGCCATTGTGGACAGTAACACAGAAACACTGCTGTAAAAACCATACACACACATAAATACAAGTCCTCCGCATGGTGCCACTCCATCTACACCATGGTCTCCTTCCTCTTGCCCAACGGGCAGAGCGAACGCTTGTCCTTTTTGGATTTGCGGGGGGGGGAGGAGGGGGCGGATATTGAAGATGATGATGAGGAGAGGGTGGAGGTGGCAGAGGGTGTAGGACTGGGGGGCTCCTCAGAGCTGGGGGAGGAAGGGGCGGAGGCTGCGGCCCGTGGACAGTTCTCATCGATTTCATCCATTTGGATGACAGTGGACACAGAAGAAGAGCGCCGTTTGGTGCAAACGTCGGTAGTGGCAGGGGTGGTCAAGGACTCATTCTCAGAGAGTGTCGAATCCTTCTGGGTGGACATGGCATTGCGAAGGCAGTTGAGCCACTGTTGCTTGTGGAAGACGTCATTGACCTGCAGTGTGTGTGACTGTCCCTGAGATGCGTCCTGGAAGCGCACCCGGAAAATGTTTTTGGCTTGTTTTGGAGAAAAAAAAGATTCAGCTGAGTCAAAGGAAACCACAAAAAGGAAAGAGTGTGATTCACACAATACTAAGAGGTGTCAACTTACCTTTATCAGCGTTACTAAAGGCTCCTCTGAATGATCCTCCCATGCGGACATCTCCATCCTGCAGGTCTTCCAATACAAGATCCTGCACTGGGATTGGCTGACGGTACACCTGGAAGCAATGACGGTCATTCCGCGTCACAGGCCGGGTCAAGACCAGAACCTCCGTAAACAGAAACACGTGCAGTTTCTAAAGAAACAGAGGAGAGAGAACTGGTTATTGACATGTTGTTTGAACATTATACTGATTTGCAAGTATTAAGAGTTTTCTCTGCTGGCACTTTCAAAGATTCCACTGTTATTGTGTCAAGTGTTTGAGAGACAAAGGAAGCCAATTCAATCCATCTGATAGCCTTATTTGGAATATGGTGGCTTCATGTTTATAATTCCCAAGAATAAAAGACTGATTTGCCTCCAGCGGTTTAGATTGTTATGGATGTTAAACTCACCGTGCCACTTTTGTTGCGAAGTTCCCCATGGCAAAGCAAGCTCTTGCACTGCTCAATGTGTGGGTCTTTCTGCTTGTCTTCCAAATATTCCAGCTTATCAATATAGTATTGACATTCTGACTCCCCTTTCTTCATATTTATGTCAGCCAGCACTGCTTGAATAATGCTTATCTGGAGCCAAAAAAACAAAAACAAGATTAAAACCAAATGTCACCAAAACGAACATTTTTGGTGACATATCTGAGGGACATATCTGAGGGCCTACAGTTGTTAGATGCATGCTCACTCTTACCGCTTGCTCAAGGCTTGCTTTGTCTGGGTGATCTGGTGGTGTGTGTCTTAAAATCTCTTTCAGAAGAAGGGGGTATTTGACCAAACGTGAACGAGGGATGTCCAGGAAGCTCCATAAGTCTAGTTTCCTGCTGAAAGGTGACTCAAGGCAGCGCTGCAGGAAGTCCTGAACTCTTGGGTCCTGTTTCTTCTGGTCGAGCAGGGCTTTGGCAGCTAGTTGTTTGCTACAGTATGCTCTGTATGCATTTAACCTTGGCAGCTGTGGTGGAAAGTGAGAGTTTTAACACTCAGAATGACCCACAATTAATTTGCCTCATAATTATGAACAACAAAAAGATGCTTACCCAGTCAACAACAATCTTGCCGATCTGTCTCACCGTGCCATCCGTACCTGTGGCCTTTGCCAATTGAGCAAGAAGATCTGATAGGGTAAAATAAAGTAAGTTAACACTACTTGTCATCTTATGCAGTAATTAAATATGTCATGTAAATATGGTAGGTTATTCACCTTCATGAAGGGGAATGTAAGCATCCAAATCTCCAAAGATGGCTGTTAACTCCTCTTCAGACATAATAGAAAGTTTCAGCATTGGGTCATGGTATGCCTGGACACACAAAATGATAAAAATAATAAGTACAGCTTCTAATTTTACAGTGAGAAAATTGTGGCTCTAAATGGAGGAAGGAAGAAGACCAAAATGTCCAACTCTAAAAGTGCAGCCAAGAACTTAAGCCTGTTTGCTTTGAATATTCTAACAAAAAAAATTAATGTACAAACCTTTCGGGCTAACTTCAGGTCTTCAATCAGGTCCTGTTCTCCTCGAGACAACTCAAAAATTGCCTGGAGAGACAGAAAACGAATGGTTACATTCATAACCAAGAAAACTGTTTGAATAATTTTAGTCAAGGCACTGAGATTCAGTCTGTTTCTCTCTTTGGTGAGAAATGTTTGAGGGGCTCACAGTTTGCTAAAATGTCTCATTACTAGCTCTAGTTGTGAATGAGAGGTAGGGGCTTAGTGCGTCAGACTAGCCAGTCTGTGTTAGCACTGGATGTCTGACTCTGAGACGCCAGAATGCAGCCGCACTTTTTCAGCTCGATTCAACTGTGTGCCAAGAACACACGCCAAAAAAACAAGGCCAGACCGAGAGAGGTAGTGTGAGAGAGAATAAAAACAGAGAGGAGGAACAGGGCGCTTTCCAAGCCCCAGGCCCTTTGGGTTTAATAAGTCACACAGGCCTGATTCAGTAGCATCTGGCAGAGGGACTGAGAGTGGATTTAATAGTCTAGGTTTTTCAGTGGTGTCTGGATTCTGTAGCTCTGGCCGTACTTACCTCTTGTCTCTTAATCTCTTTGGTGGAAAACGTTCCTTTCTGGTGGACGTCTAGGGTCTCGGACCAGAGCGTGCTGTTCCGACGCTTCGGTGGTGTGGGAGCCGCAGCCTTACTGCATGGCTTCTGCTGGGGCACGCCCGGAGACCGCCCGTCACCCCGGAATGAGGCCTGGAGGGTCTGGCCGAAGCGTCGGACGGCCCCATTCTTCACGGGAGAGATGAGGTTCGCCAGCGAGGTCACTCGGCCAAGAGGCCGCACACGCTTAGTACAGGGTTCCTATGAGACACATGAATAGAGATAAACATTAAAACTTAATCACCCCCCTCTGACCACAACCGGTCCCTTAGTGTTTTATTAACTGCACAACTGCCAACACAAGAAGGCTAATGTTAAGAATACGCCACAAGCTGCTGTCTTTCAAACATACGAGTCACAGGATACACTCTCCACTGGTGCGGGTGTGAAGGGGTCAACTGGAGGTCAGGTTGATTGGTGTTTCCTGGGTGACAGACAGCTAGGCGGAAGCTCTATTCTTTGGAGTCAACAGCTGTAAGCCAGTCCCACACACATATACTCTGAACACAACCCTGGGGACTTCAAAAGGCATTTCTGGAATTTAGGAGACTACAGTCAGCTGTCCCACACTGATGACCCACACACACTAAATATCACAGCCTTACTTTAGCAAACAGGCCTCCTAATCAGAGCTGTTGTTCTCTTTACAGAAAAATTAGCTTTCCCAATGGTAAGAGCCATTGCTTGTGTGTATTTATGTGGGTCAGATGGATCACCATGGTGATTTTACAGATCAGGCCTTGTAAACAAGGAGCACTCTACCCCCTTTATCATCTTCTTCTCTTTCCTTTCTTCCATTAAGTGCTGTTTATGACTTCATGTTGAGGCAGGCCCTGTCGGCCTCGCGTGATACAGACGCACCTGAACCCCCTGGAAGAGGGAGAGGTAAGCATTTTCAAACCCAAAATCCATAATGACTGGGCCTCCAGCCAACCTCAACAGAACTGAGAAGGAGAGGGGGGGATCAAAGCAAAGTAGATCTGAGACCTTGATCATACACTCTAGAGATCTGACTGAAAAACTACTACCATTGCAGGATCAATGCAAGCTTTGTTGACAAAAAAACTCTGCATCATTCAAGCAGCTGAAACAAAAAGCACTATGTGCTTGCACTTCTTAAAATGCACATTTTAATAGTGATAGATTTTTTCAGCACTGGATGGTTTTCCATCTGCTGAAATTTTATAAAGAGGGATGTGTTGTTCTCATTTTGGCAAAGTTAAACCAAGGAACCATTCCATAAACTGGCAGAGAAAGTTGCTGTGATGATCTATGACTTTAATAGCAACTGTGATCCATGCCTAGCTGGACTTGGCCAACCAGATTTGCCTGCCTGATCCTTCTCTGCCATATCATGCAAGTAAACATTAAGACCACATCTGAACCTTCTTCACCAGTGGCAACAAACATAAGATGATGGGGAGACTGACCACAGAGGAAGCAATCAGACCCAAAACTAAATTCAAGCACTACCTGTGTGAACCATCAGTGACTCTAAGCAAATAATTGCTGTATTGCTGCTGCCCACTGCTGTTTAGGGAAACCCTGCAATAACAAACACTCCTGTTTTTGGTCTCTTTAAAAATGATAGATTATCCAGTGGAAAGAGAAACAAAGCCAGACAGACAGACTGTGGCCATTTCTAGTTTTGTTGACTCTTAGGAACCCCCTGGGAGAGTCAGATTGGGACAACTTCGCAGGGGGATGCCTCCCCCATAGGAACTAAAGTTTAGACTATTGCTGTGTAACAATGTCTGTTTGTTTGCTTGGCTAAACTTCAGGGACAAAATTGTCACTAAAAGTTGGCCGTGATCTAAAAATGACTTTTTGTTTGAAGTAGTTAGTCTTTAGTCATTATCATGTTTAAATAAAAAGAATATAAATATATGGTATTGTTTGTGCTCTTTCCTCAAAAAACCCCTGTGATTGAAAGAAATATTGAAGTTTAAAATATTACTGGCAAGCCATACATATTACTGCGTGCTAATGAAAATTGATATAAAATTAAGGGAACCAAATGAATTGTTTTAACCAAAGAAGTGTCCATTAGCCTTGAGCCACAACTTCCTTAAAATCTCCTGATTCATTCATAAATTGCTACTTCTACTTTAGCCTTACTGACAGTTAAACCCTTTCTGTGTCCACTTCCGAGTAAAAACCACAAATAGGAATAGCAACCTACTGAAAGGAAGTAAGATTAAAGCCTTTTTCTTTTTGTTCAATGCATTTTTAAATGCTCAGAACTGGGCTCAAGCACACCTGGGCTATGGCTGTGATTGCTTTCAGACACCTGGAACGCTCTTCATTTCTGCATGCTCTCACACCTTCAAAAAAAGCCCTAAGGAGTTCCTCAAACCATTATTATAGGTTCAAATCATCTGCCCAGGTTTACAGCCAAACAAACAAGTTTAACACTTCCAGTATAGGTGCTGTTAACCACCACAATGGGTGAGACATTTTCAAAAATGGTTAAAACATAACCCAGTAATTCAATGACTACATAAGGTAAAACCTTTAGCCTTACTGATTTGCTCAAAGTTTTACCCACATTCACACCCTTGAGAAACACACCTGTGGTTCTTACTCCTTCAAAGGGCAGTGTGTGTATGAGATAACAAAAGGGCAAGGTTCTGACTCGGTTGATAAAGAAATAGAAGACACTCAAACATGCAAAACAAAGAACCAAAAGAAACAAGCAAGAATTTGTGATGAATAGCCTTTGGATCTCACCTCTAGTTCTTTGTACACCTGGTTCTGGTAGTCTATCTTTTGTAAAGTCCGTTTGATAGGTACCACACAAGGTTCATCGTAAGCCACCATTTCTTTCAGTAAAATCCACTGACTGGTTTCTGTTATTTCCAAGGGTTGACAATAATCCACAAGTGGTTCTTAAATAAAAGCGTGATGTAACATAACGGGACAGAAAACCTTAACGTCCCCCCAACTCGTGATTGTCCGCCTGAGCGGAGCTTCCTAACTTCTAAACACACACTGTGTGTGTGCTCTAACAATCTCTAACTTTGTTCTAGGGATGTGAGCGGTAGGGAGTGCTCATATACAGAGTTTTGAAAGGGTGGAGTTAGAATGTAAGCTCACCAATGAGAAGAGGATGGAGGAGGGGATATGTAAAAATCTCTGAACAGACAAAGTCTGAAAAAAAACTCAATATCTCTGATACCTCTTATCAACAAAGCAAAACTTTGTCTACTAGATAAAAAAAAAATCAGAAATATAGTATCAAAACAAAGCTGGAGAGCTGTACATAAAACAGAGCTTGTAAACTTTTTGTAAAAAGACAAGAAAATCCTTTTCATCTTTAAAACTCTGCCTTTAAATCCTGTCGATTTAAATTCTAGGCACTGGTGGCTTTCAAAACACATAAATCAACCAAAACTCTCAGGTTTTCAGCGCAGGTTTTTAAGATAAAACAGAAAGAAAAAGTCCAGCTTCAGGGTAAGTGAAAGCAAGTCTGCTTCTGTTTGCAATGTGGATTGCTTTATGTATGTTTTTTGAGTTGCATGAAGGATGTAAAGTACAGGCATATTTGCTTTGAGATCTGCCTATTGAAGAACTGGGTCGTTATCAGTCACTCATCAGCAGGGGAGGAGGTGATCAATTACAATATCAATCAGGGCAGAGGGGGTCACATGCACATAGAGCACTGGTGGTTGTCTTTGTATTGGAGGTGTGTGAGAAGGTCTGATGTGTCACAAAAAGTTTCAGTGGTCCGAACCAGAAACTGACAAAGACCACGCCATAAACAAATCCTGCTAAACAAAAGACACTTTTCTCAATCCATTTTTCTCAGCATACGCAAAACCGTGCAGCTATTGACCTTAACATTTGGGTGACCAGAAAACCCTAGGGGTATGATTAGTTACAGACCAAAATCTTTTACTGCTGCCTTCCCACACTGTCAGCAATGGTATTAACTTTTGCAGCGCAAATGGACCATCATCAAGTGTCAGCATGTTTTAAAGATTTGTGTTAAAAAGTGTGAAAAAGGCAGGAGTGCATGCTAAGCAAATGGAGATGAACGATGTGCAGACTCTATGCTAACCCTCCTGTGTCAACACAAGAGTGTGAAACAGGACATGCATTAGAGTGTTTGTATCAGGACACCTTCCACTGCTTAGTGGACTTGTCAGCGTTAATTGCTAATCAGGCGATGATCAGTTTAAAAAATATTCTCTAGTTTCATAACTAATCAGTGACCCATCTTAGCCACAATTACTGTATATTAGATATTCGTATTTTAGGAGCCATTTATTTAGTCATGTGACTGCAACATAATATTCATGTATAACACAACAAAAATATATGTGGTTGAAAGTCGAATATCAGTGTAGATAATAGCAGGGTTCCTTCATTACTCATCCCATGGGGAGAAAACTTTCATACTGTTCTCGGTGTGTTTTGATGAGAGGTGTGGCAGCCATATTACATGAGAGTGCAGCTCAGCCTGCACCCCCTACGGGCTAACACCTCGACACACATGACAGCTGGACATCTGGGTGTGAAGCAAAAACACAGCACTCCTCTTTAGTGCTAAACACATAAGAGTGACTCACTTCATGAGGGCCGTGTGTGAGCTTGCCTGACGGGGGGAAATGTGAGCTAACTTGCTACGCTCTGATCTGATAAACCTCTGTTGAAGAGGCAGTGAGCAAAACGGAGTGCAGTAGATCACAGCACTGCCCCCTTGTGGATATTTCAATGGTAATGCTGTCCAGGTGGCTATTCATATTATAAATGTGTGTTGTTGTTTTTTTGTGGCTTAATGTTTCATGATGCGTTTGAATTGTAAAATAGTCTATGTTACAGAAAACTTCCATTAATGTTGGAGGAAACGGAAGGAAACTCATAGGTGCAAAGTATTCATCCACTAAAACAAAGTTGTGGTTACAAGACAAGCCCATGCTTGGGTATAAGCTTTGTACTTGTGACATCAGAGTGTAGGTGTACATCAACAAGAACACTGTTTTTCTCTGGAAACACTCATCATTTGCAATCTCAACATCCCTTGACCTCATCCATTTATCCTTTCATTTCTGATTTTCCTTCTGTAATATGATCCATTACAATGTTCCAGGGAAAACAAAAAAAATGTATTAATATTAAAATGAATTTTCTTATATCTTATAAGTCGGCCCACTCAGAATCTGCGCCCTCAGATTTCCACCAATGTTTGAGTCCATCATTAGGTTTATTTATTTACTTATCTATAAATATATTTACTCAGTTTTTTTTTATTAATCTCAGTAATGTTATTGAATATGCAAATGTTTATATGATTTGTGTACAATACATTTTGTGTAATATTTTCTGTCTTTTAGTAGATATATGAGAGACTTGCTTTGTTTGCCAAAGTGGTTCTAATTGAATTTGCACTGTAAACTTTAAATGAAAGTTCAACAGTTTTTTTTTTATTTCATTAGGTTTTTAGTTACAATACTCTCAAAATCATTTTTCATTAATCTGTAGATTTTGTACAACATTCTGTACAGAAATAGCAAAACATGTCAGCAGATTCTGTCTGGCCCTACTTATAACTCTAAAAAGACTATTCCAAACCTCCAAACTTTCTTTCATGGAACAAAAATAAGACATTTTGAGTAAAGCAGCTAAATAAAAGTTTCATAAGACTTGGAATATAGTGCACAAATCATACAAGCCACTTTTAGAGTACATTTAAGGTGCGTTTGGATTCTTTTTACCCCTAGAAATGACCAGAGTTTGGATTCCTTTAGCTTGCTTAAATATGGGGTGTCTTTTAGACTTAATATTCAATATTAACTTTAATTTTGATGGCACCGAACTGACTTTAAATGAATAAAATGAACTAAATGAAATTGAACTGAACAAAACTGCTACCGTATAAGATGATTATGCCTCATTGCAAGTTGGAATGAATGATTGTTACTCTCCCGTTTAACACAATAAAACTGCCTTAAAATATTCTCTACTGTATCAAGTGACTCCTTTTCCTTGCATGTACACTGAGGACTGTATTACGAACTACATTAAGAACATCTCATTTTGACAAAATGAATGTTTAACAACACGAGGGTAAGGAAGTGATAAGTTTAGCATTTTAAGGTAAACTGCCACCTATCTTAAACGCTCAGTTCCTGAAAAGAATTGTTTTCGACATCCTCTGAAAGCAAAGAACAAAATCAGGATCAGCAAACATAAATCTTAATATGTTAAGCTAGAATTTGACGTGCAGTAAAATACAAAAACATTTGGCGCAGTGAGCATTATCAAAAATCTTTTGACATCTACAGTAAGAAAACTAAATATGTGTGACACCATAATTTGCTTAATGGTTCTTTCTTTGTGCCACCAAAACTACATAAAAACATTAATTGAATTTTTTTTTAAAACAATACAATTTTTTTTTTTAAATCACACACATCCTGATGTTTCACAAGCATATTTAATTTGGATTGACTCAACTTGGCATTACTCAACTCAATATATAAAACACAACTCCTTCCAGACATACATCATAGTCAGGACACATCCTCCCCACACACACAAGCAAGCCTTTTTCTTTCATTTTCTCATACTTCAACGGAAATATCGAAATCTGATCTAAACATTTGGTCAGTCTTCTAGCTACACAAGTAGAATTAGTCAATGATAAGAACTGTGACCACTTAAACACAACATTATGACACTTCTTGGCTCAATTGTGCAAATTTGGCAGATCCATTAAGCAGAATCTAAAGCTTATTTAGGATGTCTTAGGATGTTGATTTGATTTCATCAGAACAAAAACCCTGAGGGCAGTGCAGAGGGCAATAGAATGGTTTCCATCAGGACAGGTGACTGTATGAAGCCCACCCCTCCCCCAAATGTGAGGATGTGCTTTAGGGAAGGGAGTTGGAAAGTTTTGTTAACTGCACATTCAAGCAAAACAAATTTCACTTCAGAATAGTCTGTGTCAGAATGGACAAGTGACTGAAAGGTTTCAAAGATGTGAATTGAAGGATTTCTCAAACTGTGTCTATCCATCTGTGCGTGTATGCTTGCTTGGATTATTCATTCATTCATTCATTCATTTTCGGCTTAGTCCCTTTATTCATCAGGAGTCGCTGCCCTTGCTTGGATTAATAAATTCTAAAAATACACATGCAGGATTCACTGCTGTCAATTCTGGGCGTTTTGTTTTGATATGTTTAGTTATTATTAAGTAATCTTGACCATCTTTTTTTCCATTCCTTAAGGCATAAATGCTTTGGTGAATCAGAGCTTTCTTGTCTCGTAGGCGCAAGACTGATGAAGTCATTTGAGTTATATTGTTCTCTTGTCTGTCAAACCACAGAAAATATAGGCGGTGCTCAGCGCGACCTCTTGATAAACCGTAAAAACATTCAGTTGCTATGGATGTGTGTTTAAAGGGAGGGATAGTTCATGTAAAAATTATAATTTACTCATTATTTACTCACCCTCAGTTGGTTCCAAACCTTTATGGGTTCCTTTATTCTGTTAAATGTAAAGGAAGATATTTTGAAAAGAAAGCTGAAAACCTGTAACCACTGACTTACATAGTAGGAAAAACAAATACTATAGCAGTCAATGGTTACAAATTTTCAGCTCTCTCTTCAATATAGGTTCCTTTGTGTTCAACAGAATTATGAAACTCGGTTTGAAACAAGTAAATGATGACAGAATTTTCCTATTTGGGTGAACTATCCCTTTAAGTCAACCATCAGATGGAGAAAAGTCCAAAAATAAACCAAAGATGAGTCAAAATCAGCGTGGCATCAAATTACATAATTTGTTAGTTTACAAAGCCGTGCGTCTCAATTAAATCCATGCTGAAATGAGGATAATTACTGACAAGCAATCATGGAAAGTTTGTGTGTTTGGAGAAATGACCTTTTTGATTATCAGTGGTAAGATAACTTTCTAAGATTAAATTCCTCATGTTTAAGGTTAAAAGACTTTGATTCCTGGCACAAACAATTTCATCTAAAATACTTGTGAAAAAAATGGCCAGATAGCAGGAGTGGGGGGCATTTTTTACTTTTTTGATCAGTCTTGATGTTATAATGAGACCTTAAATGTTTTGAGGAATGCTGTGTGGACAGACTGACTTCAGGGAGCGATTTAAAAAGCTCTCTTGTGTGTTTTGATATATCTGTTGTTCCAATTCCGCCCATTTTGTTTATCCATTTTTCTTACCTTGAAGTCAAAGCTGCACAAACTGACTGCATCGGCATCATCCTTTTCCCTGCGCTTGCGTTTCTGCAAAAAGAAACAACCTATAAGAATCTGAAGCACAATACATATCTTTTATAAAAGGGGAAACATATATATATATTTTTTTAAAAGTCAAATCTATGCAAGAGGAACCAATGAAGACAATCTTTTGTTAAGTTCTCTACAATTTCCATTTGGTTTCCTATAGAGTATGCAAAGTGCTGTCTTGAAAGTTAGTATTATTACGGGATACAATGGATCCTAAGGAGGTCAGACTCAGGAAGGACATCATTATCCCTGAGGCCTTTTAGCACCTGTGTGTGTTTGTGTGTGTGAGAGTTGGGGGCTGGTAGGGCATCTGGATAGTGAAAATTCTACCTGTAGAGTGTGTGCAGGGTGCGAAGGGGTTGTAAACATTTTGTACAACACTGCGGTGGCCACTGAGAGCCCTCAAGGTTTCACTCATTGGCCTGGGTTCCCTTTACTGGGCTTTTCTTAAAAGAAATGTTCTCATGAAAATGTTCAAGACCGGTCTTTTAAGACTGTTTAGTAGATAAATGAATTATAGCATCTACCTCCCAAGAAGACATCTGCTCCATCATATGCTTAAGCCCACAGGGAATGTGCACATTTTATTTTATATCATAATGAAAATACATTATGTAGTTGAGTTAATACGAATGATTATACGGAGGGTAATTTTTTTTTTCTCAAATTACATTTTATTTATTTTTACAAATTTCTTTCTTTTTTTTTATATATATATTTTTCCCCCACCAATTTAGTTTTTTCCAGGAGCAGAATTTTTACCGATTTAAATTTTTTAAATTCTTCTGTTTATCAATTCTATGGACTATTTTTTATTTAATGGTTGAAATAGACTTTAATAATCAAAAAGCAGTTCTATTAAACTGAAATCATCAAATCTGTTGGTCATCATTGTATCATTTTTTATA